>JAIPRM010000851.1:0-46464 GCA_025469315.1 Stegophylla sp. TES_Ste_2020 | reverse complement strand
AATTTTAAATAAACTTTACATAAAATTTTTTTTGTTGAGTGCCTAGCTAATAATATTATAAATTAATATAAAAATTTAATTTTGAATCTCAACAAATTATGAATGAAATATCTTTGTAGTATTTCGATTTTTTCGATTTGACCAGACTGAGATAAATTCCAAACCCTCACGGTCATAAATTTCGATATTTAGTGCATCCTCTTTAAAATACTAAAACCTCTTAACGACATTCCCATAATTTAATTAATAAGTGCTTTAAAACTTGGGTAGTTTGAAAAAATTAATCGATAATCACACACTTGGTCTACTTGTATGATTTCTTCATCGAAATCAGATATTTAAAATTATATTATTATTAACATTATTGTAAAATTCATATTAATAATGTTCTATACATTTTTATGACAATTTATGACATATAATACTATTACTATTACTAAAAAAATAATTTTCATATCCCCCTCCTTGAGAAAATCCTAAATACGCCCCTGTGTTGCGAAGGTATTTTTTCATAAACTAAAATTAAAGCTCAAACCCTCAGTTTAAATTGGTAAAAGTTTATAGTAACGATTGAAGATGATCAATCCAGAGTATTATTACAATTATTAATAATTATTACTGTAGAGACTTGGTCAATAATAATGAATATGAATTAATGGTAGAAAAGTTTAATCTAAAAATTGTGTTAATAAACTAGAAGAATTCATGTGTGTTTAATTAAATTTTACACTTATGATAATTTTGTTTTATTTTTCTGTTTACAATTGCATTTCAATTGTACGTGATTAGCGAAAATTCGGTTGGTACTTCCACTCGTAGAACTCGATACCTACTGTTTTACATTAACGTATAAGGTACATAAAAAATCAATACCTAGTGTAATAGAAACGCACTGAATAGATCTATTCCCAAAATATATTAAAATAACTAAATTTAAAAGTGTGTTATTACTATTTGGTTATTGTTTAATGTTAAACATTTGATAAATATTAGGTAACACTTTTTTTAGTATTTACAAATACTTAAACTTTTTAGAAGTTAGAATTAGTACTTACATAATATCACTGTATTCAGTAAATTGTTTAGAGTTTCATATAGATAAGTGAAATAAAATTAATTAGTAAAACAACAAGAACGTTAAATTTAAATATTTTAAAAGGTAATATGGTAAAATAATATATCTATTAATAAATTAATATATTAGAATGTAATAATTAGTAGGTATATATTAATTATATAATAAGTACATAATAATAATTATTATCACAATTATTGATTTCAACATATTACTATTATTTTATCAGGTGTTTTTAGCGATTATATTAATATGTTTTTACGTTTGTAAACAAAACACTAAGGATAATGCTACATAATACCATTTTTAGTAAACATTTTCTTGGGGATCAATAACTTGTTCAACTAAAAAGATGGATATATGCACTTAAGCTACCTATAAAGAATTTATCATGTTTCGTGACAAAACATTGACGCTATAAGAAATACGGCTGTATCTTACAATTAACTATAAAATGAAAAGTTTAAAAAACAAGTATTTTATAATTTTGTATGGCCCTTATAGATTCTGAACGTAGTGAAGGATCTTATGAATTATGATTTTACAATAATGTTTATTTTTATTTTTATTTTTCTGTAAATACTTTTTCGTACAGAAGTACTTGTCAAAAAATTTTGATCAGTATCTCTATTGATCCCGAATCACACACAGATGGCACTTTAAAAAGGTTATTTTTCCGATTTCACAATACTTTTTCCAAAATCATGAAAAATCTGTCGAAAAATTGAAAAAAACGGCAAAATATGTAATCAAAGGAATTTCCATAAAATTGAAAATTACTTTTTAAAATAACTTCTAAAAATAATGCACCTAGAGACTAAAAAATTTCACTAACTACTGAAAATTGTCACGAGAACATTTCATAAAAATTTAAAAAAGATTAATTAATTTTGAGTTAAGTACAGCATTTTGAAAATTTCAGAAATTTCTTATTTTTTGTTAGTTTTTATGTAATAAAATTTTTGATTTTTGATTTAATATGATCTTACTCATATATATATGTATATATCAAATCGACCTGAAAAAATCTCGAAATTCGTAAGTCAACTTTATTCCTCTATACCCGTTTAAGTTAGGAATACAAAATTTAAAAAACGAAACTCGTTAGTTTTATCTAAATTACACACTTTAATGAACATAAAATAAACTTGGTGCCTAGATAGAGAATTTTATTGCAAATATTTTGGTGTAATAAAATTTTGAGCGAACAAAGAATCAAACATTTTACAAGTGTTTGATTGAAAAAAAAAATCGGAGAAAGTACAGACAAATTATTATAATGTTTCTAATTAACTCCCAAAAGGTTGGTAGGCAATGTTTTTCAGCCATCTTATGTATTTTTCGACGCTAAATACGATAGTGTAAATTAAAATCCACATGTATCAATAGTTTTCTGATTATTTTATTCTGTTTTGAAAATTCAATATTTTCGATTATTATACTAATTACCTACTATTTCAATCCAACGTTTAACGATATTAGTGTGGCGCAATGGGACAATACCATTTTTACGCGAAGATCCCGGGTTTGAGTCGAACTAGGCAATTCAAATATTTTGAATTTTTTTTTTAACCGTGACTGACATGACAACATGTGCCACGATAAACATTAGTAAAAAGTATGTTACAGTGCATGAATTTTGATTTACGATAAAGTCCCTTTATTTTATTATGATGCTTATATTTTAATATAATTTTTAAATTATTTATGGAGTTTTCATTAGATGTTTATGAATATATGAAAATCAATTTTTGTTTTTCGTAAATGATGCTTGTAACAAAATAACTTATAGTTCAATATTGAATTTCAATTCTTCAAAACCAATAATTATTATTGTGTATTAGTCGAAGCTTCGTTCAAAATCATTTTATTCAAGAAATAATTTATATTTTCTTTAAAATTCAATACACTCGTCAAGAGTATCTCACCCTACGAGTAAAGTACACTCTTTTTTTTTTAAATAATTTTGATTTTATTACAAAATAAGTAAATTTTAAATTGAACAAAACGGTTAGTACACGATTCTGAATGTTTTACTTTTTTGACAAATGACATCACAATTGCGAAACTTTTGCAGTGGATTAAGGAAAAAATATTTTATACCTCAAAACGTAACATTTACGAATGATTTTTCATACGACGTTGTCGAATCGTGCAATAGCTTAAGTATTATGTATTTAAAACCAACGGAAATAATATATTTGCAATGCACAGTTAAAGTATTATTGAAACAAAAAATATTGTGAAGGAAATAGAAATCAATAATGAAAAACACACTTACATTCCAATATAGAATCTAATATTAAATTAAAAAATCCAGTTGGAAAAATAAAAATTAAAAATAAAAACGAAAAAGTTAAAAATAAAGTTATTTTAATACTTAAAACAAAAGAGCATTTAATGACAATATACAAAATGATGGATACTTAAATCTTTACAATACCTCATCAGTTATTCTTGAATTCTATGTCAAAGTAGGTGTCAATATCGTGCTAACCGTTCATCTGTCATCTTGCTCTGTGCCATTGCGTCCATTCGACTTTTATATAATTTTAGTTTAGTAAGTTATTCTAATTTAAAAGAAAAAAAACATAAATAATTACTGCAGGTTTATAAACTTATCTTGGCTGGCACCAACTCCAAAAATATTTGATTAGATATAGTAAATATTTAATTATTGCCTAATAATTTTGTATATTGTCCTTAAATGCTCATTTTTAAGTGTACAAAAAGATAATTTTTTAACTTTTTAGTTTTCATAAATTTTTTTAAAGTTGATTTTCATTTTTTTATATAATTGTGTTTTATTTTCTATTGTTTGAAAAATCATTTTAAAGCGTTTTAGTATTGTACTCTCACTGTGTATATTATACAAGAGATAACATCGTGAGTTTTCGGAAAACGCTTTATTTCATTTTTGGCATAGTGTAAATACAGGTGTTATTATATTTTGGTATGTAGGTACGTTTTACGACAGCCATAATAATTTAATTGGTTGCTATCGAACTTTTCGCAAACATCATCTATAGTTGGGGTTCTCAACCTATTGAGATCCATGCTCCTTTTATACTTTAATACGATATTTAATACTTTTATACTTTTATACTTTAATCTTTGATATCGGGTATCAATTTAAATTAAACAACCAAAAATGCCCGATAGTCACATATCTTCCTACAGATCAAAATAATGCAAAATAAAATATAAATAATCATAAACAATATCCCGTTTCGTAGTCTTCAACTATTTTCAAATCTCCACTGAAATTTTGGTACACCTCCCTAGGGAGGAATGTCCCTCAGTTTGAGAACCCTTGATCTATAGCAATGAAATGGACAATATTTATTGATATTATGTACAAATATAATATACTGTCGTTATATAAATTCCCTTCATAGAGATAAAAAATTTTCGTCAAATTAGATGGAATCGCCTCAAGAGTATATCCTTCGAAAAAAAAAAAAATAGGTTTACAATTTATGAAGAAATCGATGTACATAAATCAATTTAGTTAAATATAGAATCTCCTTCTTTCTCGAAGCCGGTTAATTAAGATATTAGAACCTTCAATTCATGACAACAAACTAAATGGAGTCTATACATCTTAATACATTTGCAAGTAAGTGTTATAAATACTATAAATGACATAATAGATACAATAAAAGAATTTTTAATAGGTAACTATAATGAATTTCCTCTTGCCTTAAGAACCCATTTCAGTGATGTGCACTAAAATTGCAAATACAACGAAAAAGTTATTTTTTATTTGGTTAATTGAGCTTTAAAGGGTAAATTTTTATTGGCTATATTACAGAGTACCACTAAGAGAACTTTTTATACAGTTTTTCAATTTATAAAGTAAACAAAAACATTTGGTTTTTTAATTTTTTTTTTTATTTAAACTAGAGTATAGTATTCATTATTAATGCATGTCGTCAGTATACTTTTCGATGGAATGTGACAGTTTGTGAAACAAAATAATTCATGATTAAAATAAAGCAAAAATAATAAAACAATGGTTGACAGTTAAAATAGTTGCCTCGATAAAGGTCAAAAAAGGTTTGTAAAGCGTGACATATACTCGTAAAATCGATTTTAAAGGAGACCATAAAGCAATTTTAATCTTTCATGGCTATCAAAAAACGACTGACGTTAAATAAATTATTATTTCCTTCAGTAAATTTAGAATTACGAATACATATTTTTTTACTTTGTTCAAAACATATAAAACACACTATAACACAAATGTTTACAACTATACATAAATTACTATTACATGTAATTCAGCAATTGAATGGGAAGAAGGGAAGATATTTTAAAATTATTGATTTTTTTATTTTCATCATGTATGAAGGTTATTTTTTATCTTACCACAATTTTGAAAAAATCCAAGCATATATAACATTTTCTGTTAACGTAATTTTATTGCATTTTGGGAATACCAACTATCGAGAACATTGGCAAAAAAAAAAGATATGTTTAGAAATAAACGAATTTATTTTATTTTTCAGGGTACATAAATATATATATATATATATATATATATACTGGGGATTCAGATGTAAAATTAATAATCTTAGACAAAAACTAGAAAAAAAAGCTAAATAATATAATCCAAATATTAGATTTTCAGTGAGTTTTTGAATTTTAAAAAACGATATTTTGTGTCTTGCTCACTCGTATAAATATATACTACTAACAATTTAATCTTATTTCAAAAACGTATTCAACTGGAGGCGGAAGGTTTAATGATACAGTTTAATAGTATACTCTATATTATATATACATAGTTTAATTATACTATATAGATACAATCCAACCGTTTTTTGTAAGTTCTTATTTCATAAAATGTTAATCAATTGATACTTAGACCTGGCAAATTATTACAAATATACTCTTACGTATTACTAACGTCACTAAAATAAGTAAACTCTTTTTTGATATTTGTATAAAATTGGTCATTTATATGTAAAAATAATGATTTTTTTCAATCAAATCATTATCAAACATTTTATTTTTAATCCAGTAGAATTTTTGTCTTACCAAAATATTCTTTACGTGTTTTTGTAAATGAAGTAGGTACCTATAATTTTTATAAGAGTTGAATCAATGAATATTTTTTTATGAGCGTTTAAAGATAGAATTACAACTCTAATGACGGTCAATATAAATATTCATAGATTTATTTTCCTTATTATTTCGTAACATATAAAATTGATCATGTACAATGTACATGAATTTATTGTGTACATTATTAATGTATCAATTTTACAATGTACATTATTCTGGTATTAAATACCAATTATTGAACAAACTGAATGTATAACTGATAATATTAATATTGTGTATAATTAACTGAAGCTCCGCTTAGAATAATTTTATTGAAGAAATTGTATATAAAATGATTTCTTTAAAATTCAACACACCTAAAAAAAAAACATCCCATCCAAGGAATGAAGAATATCCATGGTTTAAAGTATGTCTGGCTTTTATATACTAATTTATTTTCTTTTTAAATAACTTATTGTTATTAATATTATTATTGATACTTTATTTATCTATTAGTGATATAAACTATAGACAATTAACTATTGTAATTAATATTAATGTTATCATATAATTAAAAATAAATGTATTATGAAAAAAAAAAAATGTTTTTTTAATATCCTTTTTAGAATTTGCATACCTTATAAATTTAATACATTAAAATATGTTATCATAATAAAACTACCCAAACCATTTTAAGTTTTACTACATGTATATATAAATATTATACAATTATCATAGTCAAAAAAATATATCATCAGGCTTAACTTTCAGGTTTCCTGTGCTAAGCACACATATGTATTCCATTGTTATGTTTCTGTTTTTCTTCTATAGGTATATAAATAGTAGACATACATATTATAAACATTAAAATCCAACTATCAATTACGTTACAATGGCTTATTATTTTACTTTTATGCCACATTCTATACCAAGTGATGAATTTTCAAAAATAGTGTTATACAACCCGGAAATGTAAAATTACCATTATTTACACTATATACGTTTATGATAAGAATCAATAATTTGTAAATTATTAATATTTAGTATAATTTGAACTATTCTTATAAAAATGGAATGCATACTCTATGCAAATATACCATAATACATACAATATTAGGTATAAATAAATATTATACAAATATATAATTTAGATAATAGACAATAGATAATAATTACTATAAATAAAAGAATTCAAATATGTCTCCAATTATATCTAGACTACTTGTGTTAGGATTTGTTACGTAGATACTTAATAAAATACTTGTGTTAATTGAATGTATCAGACATTTAAGTATTTAATTCAGAAGTTAAACAGGTATATCTAAACAAAATTGAGAGGTTTTTTGTTTAAAAACTGCAGTGCCGTATTTGTTTGTCCAAGTGGGTTGTAACAGTGTACTCACATAGAGCGCCTAAGTTTAGATTTTTGGATGTTTTCCAAAAAAGCTACAAAATGCCAACAAAACATACTTATTTGTTTGCAAAAAAGAAAAAAGAAAAAAGTATGGTATTCCTTTATTCTATTATAATGAAAAATTGTAGTCGTGCTCGGTGAAAACGAAATTGGAATGTTTCCATATTTATGACCTAAATATTTTTACCTCATAGTGTTGTTGTTATTTTTCATAATATGTCAAACAATTAGGATCGAACACTAGATGAGTTAAATTTAAATTATTAAAAATAATATTGCATTTTTGAAAACAAACATGTTTTTGATATAACAAAAATAAAATAGAATAAATAAAGATACCATACATTTAAAGGCTATTTTTTTTAAAAAAAAAATGTGAGTACAAATTATGATTTCTTTTATAAAAACCATCAACTGTTCCGCATATTAAAAAATGTTTATTCTAACTAGATTGAATTCTCTTTTTTAAATATCAGAATCATAATTTTATCAAACTGAAGTAAAATTCAAATAATTTAAATAATATTCTAAAAGATATTTTCAACTCGACAAGATTTAAAAATAAAAATTTTTTCTACAGAAAAATTTTTAAAAATTCACTAGATTTTGTAGTCATAAATTTTTTTGCCGTAACTATTTGAGTTCATCTCTAGGTTACTCTTATTTAAAATTTTGACAAACTGAACTTTCATACGTTTTAGAAGTATACGATTTTGAAAAATTGGAAAATACTATATTAATTAGAAATAATTAATAACTAATAAAATAATTAATCTTTTTTAGATTCTGAACGAAGTGAAGAAGCTTGTGTTTTTACAAAGATGTTAATTTATTTTATTTTCTTTGAACACCTTTTTGTATAGAAATACTTGTCCAAAAGTCTTGACCAGCAACTTTTTGAAACCAGATTTGTCTCTAAATGGTACTTTAAAGACGTCATTTTTCAAATTTTTCAATTTCTCAAATTTATTTTGGGAAAAACTATCCAACATTTGATAAAAAAGACTCGGAAACTATCATTTTTAGATCCAAATTTAGTGAAAATTTTAACACAGACAGTTAGACAGAGAATTATTTTGGCGGAGAAAATTTTGAAAATGTAAAAAAAAAAATTTGGATATTTTTTTATTATTATTTTTCTGTAAACAATTTTTCTCATGGAAATACTTTTCCAAAAGTCTTGACCAATTTTATTTTTGAAACTTGATTTGCCTCTAGATGGTATTTTAAAAAGGTCGTTTTTTGAAATTCTCAATTGTTTTCTCAAAATTTAGGGAAAACCACCCAAAATTTGATAAAGAAGACTCAGAAAATATATTTTTTATAATCCAAACTTTATGACAATTTAAATATAAATAAACAATGATATGAGAAATATTTTGATGCAAGAAAATTTAGAAAATGTGAGAAAAAAAAATTTGGAAATTTTTTTCTAACACCTTTTTTGTTTTCTTTATTTATTAGATAATAAAAAGTAAAGTAAATTCAAGTACCTAAAGTAAAGTAAAGCAAAGATAAGTGAAGTATAGATAAGAAAATTGGACAATTTCGCATAGCGGGTATTCTCCACTCTTGGGGGGGTGTTTTGAAAATGACAAATTTTATTGTTCTTTATATTATTAACTGCCTTTGTATTATTAAAGAAATTATTTCTCGTTTCTTTAAAATTCTACACACCGACCAAGAGTATATGACCTGAGGAACGAAGAATACCCGTGGTACGAAGTATGTCTGTTTTTTTGTCTATGCTTGACTTATCTTTGCTTTGATTTACTTTACTTTACTTTAGTATTTTTTTTTAATGTTAAATAATATCTCATTAATAAGGAGAAAAAATAGTTGCAAAAAACTAATAATTTTTTGACAGAAATTCAATTTTTGTTATAAAAGATTATTGTAATAAAATAAAATAGATAAAATAGAACTTAGATAAAATTTGAATTAACTCATGCAAAAAATTAAGAATTGACACAAAATAGAAAAAAGGCACTAAATATAAATTAAAATATTAATTAAAGTTTTTTTAAGTTAAAAATAGCCAGACTTTGTTACATAAAAATTTTCCGCTCCTCTAGTGAGATACTCTTGGTGGGTACGCTACATTTTAAAGAAATGATAATTAATAATTATTTTCATGAAATGATTTGAAATGGAACTTTAGTTATTACAGAACAATGATATTGTCAATTTTATATTGGGGATGTTGAATAATTTATTTTTTGAATTAACTATGTGCATTTCATTATTTGCGAGATTAAGGTATTACAATTTTACCAAACGCAGAATCACTGGACATCCCCAGTCAAATACCAAATACGTATAATAAATCATTGATTCTAATGGTCATTATTTAACAAATTATTGGATAAATTTAGTATTCTCGTAATTTAAATTAGTCTTTGGTATGAACAGAATGTATTCGAATTATACGGATATAAACTTTTAACCCTGACACGTCACTACAACAAATACAAACATACCAATACCAGTTTTGATTTATCTAAATTATAATGTCGAAAACTATTAAACCATTTATTAATTTCATAATCAATAAGAAACTATTTTTTTCCAAAACTATTAATTGTTTTTGGGAATTTTATTATTTTTAGAAAGAAATAATAGACATTATCATTTTATGAGCAAATAGTTAAAGAAGTTTGACAATCTAAACTAAAAACACTCAATACAACAGTAAAACAGTATGCTATCAGAAATCTTTTACTTGTTCCTAATATCACGTGACCTAATTTTGCCAAATTAGATTAAATTTAAAGCAAACTGAAATTAAATTACGTACTTATGAAGGTTTTTAATATTGTCTCATAAATATGATTTGAAGTTTCTTAACTATGTTTATTTAAGTGTAACAGAATTATTTATGCTAATGCCGTGGTATAATATGTATAATAAATTATATTATTTGCCATTTAGTTCAAAATTGCTTTGCCTGTTTTTCAGAAACTTTACATGTGTATACAATACGTATAGTTCATTATAAATATAAATGTAATACTGTCAACTTGGTTAAGGTTTTAAATTTAATCGAACACAAATGGAAATTATTGTTTACAGATTCTTCTTGATGACAGAAAATTATCAAAAATGTCAGGGTTTATTCAGGTGGCTAAACACGTGATTGATGGTGTACTACATTAGAGCTTAAGAGGGATTTTCGCCAGATTTAAACGAACGTTTTCTTATTATCCTTAGTAGTCAATTTATATACTTACAATGTTGACACGTTTCAACGTTCAATAATATAACACATTCACTTGGTATAAAAATGATATATTCCTGGTAAATTTATTTTGTAATAAATTTATGTATTCTTTGAAACGTTTTTAATTTACACAATAAGTTGAGTGTACAGAATTTTATAAATGTAATTTTTGAATAACACCAGTAATTTTAAAACAAATATCAATGAAAAAGAAGCAATATATTATATTGTAATATAATTTACGCTAATATTAATTAAATACAACATCTGGTATGTTTAATTCATAAATTTTATTTAGGAATATATAACCTGTTGTTCAAAAATTTTAAAAATGTATCTATGAATTTAAAACTTATGGTAATCGAAAAATTATTGAGATTGCGATAAAAAGTCTACCTATGTGTTTTATGTTACAGGTTCGCCTTACTTTAAAGACATGGCATGTAAAATTGAAAAAAACAAAAATAAACACTTTTCTTTTTAAACTTTATGTACACTTAAGTTACACAATGCAATTATTCGCTTTCGCCATAGTGTATTATTGTGGTTACTAAGTACCTTACTTACTAAGTTATCTTATTAATTTTATACTTATCAACTTTAAATTTATATTACTAGTTATGTTGTCAATTAGAGTTAAATACATTTGTGGACAAACGGCCAAAATTATTATTCATCGTTTATCACCAAAATTAAATTGATCTTAATAATTAATCATCCAAATTAAAATAATAATAATCGTAATTTACAATATAAATCTATACAACTACTTTGTTAAGCAAACGGTGTTGGTTTTAACCATTTTAATACAACTGAATTAGTAAATAATTATAATAATAAAACTCTTAATTAACATTTCGTTTAACCTAAACTAAAATTGTATTACTCTTGGATTTTAGTTAGTGAATTTATAAGTAAGTAAAATTAGTAACTGAGAAACCGTTCTAGAAAATTTATTTTGAAATTAACATTTATAATTAACAATTTTATTGTATTTTATTTTCATATTTTCATTCATAATCATTTTAGTGTCAATAATTGATTATTGGAGAGGTTGGAGATGCCTGATGGGTAAAATAATATATATTTTCAATGTAAATTTTCATATTCTGGGTCGAAGCGAAGAATGTATTAGTTTTACAATGATGTCACATTTTGTTCATATGTTATAGATTCAAAAGTTTAATTGAGCCACTCTGTAGATAAGACATTTTATCTACATGGTTCTTTATTTAATTCGTGTATTCTTAATGACTTAATATTAAATAGGAAATTCTCAATAGTTTTTCAAGAGTAAGGATGAACTATCGAAAGTTTCAGTGAAAACGGTAAAATATCCCTTTAACTAATTTTTCTTAAAATTGATTTTAGTTACCTATTAAGTCGTAGCTTTTAAAATAATGTAACTATTTATTGGACTTTTAAAATACTGAAAGTATCTGACTGTTTTTTTAGAAAATAATTACCTTATTAAGTTTTAATACAAAAAAAAGAGATATTTCCACATTTTTTTATTGTCTTTCACAGCTGCAAACTTGAGTAAATACTACACTATGCAAATAAAAATACCTACTCGTATACTTGCCTAAAGAAAGATTAACATTTTTTCTACCAAGTTTCATAAAGATTGCCCAGATGATTTTCTTGAACTGTTTTGGAAACATTATACTTCAACGAAATAAATAAATATAATGTTGATAATAGGTACGGTTTTACACAAAAACGCATAAGGGGAAATTATTTTTCTCTGAATTGTTTGGCAATTAGCCTTTTTGGCAATGGCCATGGAACTACTGAACAACGTAGTCTTTTAACTTTACACAAGAAACCAATTTCTAAATTTGACATACGTTGACTGTATTCAAACGAACAATCAAACCGAAAATCTAATATATTTTTTAAATTTCGAAAATTCAAATTTTAAATAACTTGGATTTTTTATGTTATAAATTATAGCTTATGATCATAAGTATTAGAGATGAAATTGGAAACAACACATACCGATATGCGTACCTATAAAAATCAGATATGTAATTAATAAACATATTTTTCAACACATTTAAAATTATAATTTTAAAATTCCTTCAATGGTATGAATATTTTGTAGAATTATGTATCCAACCATTTTTGATTCATAATTATTCATAACTCATATGATTCTACTTCAATTTATAGTACTGATAAAAAATAATGTACATAATTTTCTCTTAACTTTACGTTTTATACTTATACGTGGAAGGTACTAAAATTACATTAAAAAAATAATAAAAGTAAATTTACCGAACTTGAGAAATGCAATAACTATATTATGTGTCAAACAATAAATTATCTTAAAAATTTAATCATTTTATTTAAAGTATAAAACATACTATCATAAAATAAATCACACTATACATTCTGAATGAAAATTAATTATAATGATATTTATTTCATGTTTCTTTGCTCCAAAATGTGCTCAGATCAGTATGTTTAGAATATCTGGATATATGTATACTTCAGGTGGAGAATCGGATGGAATGGAACTTCAACTAGATAAATTTTCAATAACAAGGGAAAAATACCTGAAATTTGAGTAAAACCGCTAAATTATTCCGATTCATAAAATTGACTTAAATTATTTAGTCATTATTTAAAAGACACCAGTGAAGGAAATTTAATATTTTTATCCATTAATAACCAATAGTACCTATAATATAAACAGAAACATTTTCAAAAATATTTAATCGCTTTTGTAATGAAGATAGAATTTTGGAAATAACTAATTTTTTGTATATTATTTTTCATAACATTTTAAATTTTTGATATAATAATTAGAAAGTACAATACAACCTCATTCATATAATTATCTTATAGAGATCGAAAAATTAATACTTCTTGTAAAAAGTGTTTAAAGTTAGACTTTGAATGAAACTGATTTTTTTCACGTAAACTAACGTTTTCTTTTTAATAAAACGCTTACGAAAATATTGATTCTAAATCCAATAAAAATTTTTTTGATCAAAAGTTTTCTCACGTGTTTTTATAGCTATTGTGGCATGGTTAGGTATTATGTATACATTAGGTTAGGTATTATTATTAAAACATAGTTTTATGAATGCTATTGAAATAAAATTGAATGGCACAAATAAACAAAATAACATAAATAAAATTGATCAGTTAACTGAGTAATTAAATAAATTAAATCATATTCGTGTTACATTTTTACATTAAATAAAAGACGAATGATATTATGAATGAGGTGTTGAAGTTGTTAATAAAATAAATTGCAACACTTAACATTTCATATTTCATAATAAATGTAATAATATCATTGTATAATAATTTTTAGTACCACTGATTACTGACCCATCTAACACTGATAAAGCATTATTATAGAATTTAAAAGCATGAAAGAAATGATTCACATTATAATAGGCTGCTTGTAATGAAAGTGATGAAAACATTTAAAATGTATAGATCCATAAAATCACGTTGTACCTAAATAAAATATAGAAGTATAGAATATTATTGTATTACATTGTATGGTACTATATGTCTATATAACTAGTAAATAAAAATAAATGATAAAATTAAATATTGATAGTAGTATTTTCATCTAATAAATATATTAAAATATTTACTTTTATATCGATATGCACATACAATATTACATTACTATATTACTACTTTATTTTCTCATTTTTATACAAATACATACTTTTACTATAGTGCAATAATTTGGACTGATATAAAATGAGCCTTATTTTAGTTTTAAAGATTTCGCTATAAGACATATTTTTCACATGTTTAGGAAATTTAGAGAAAATGAAATTCTTTTATGTGAAAAATTGTTTTTCGAATTTTTAGATAGTATTATTAAGAAAAGAAAAGAAATCTTATCGACTTAATTTATTTTGACAGCATGACTTTTAGTTTTCACTAACAATATTTTAAAAGTCGACTGGTCACATCCGTTTTGTAGTTTAGTCATTTAGTGGGTTTGTTACTATCTGTTGATGAGCTATAAAAAAAACATTATAGTGTATGCGATTATATACAATCTAATCATGTTGAAATTCAAATTCGTCCTTGAGCGGAGAAGCTGCAAAAAGTTTCTGAACAAACGAAACATTTCATACAAACAAAAATTTACGGAATGATAAATATATTTTACACTGCTCTACATTGAAAAAAATGTAAAGTAAGGTAAAGTAAAGCAAAGGTAAGTTAACTATAGACCAGAAAGCCGGTCATACTTCACACCAATAGTATTCTCCAGCCTCGAGTCAGATACTTTTGGTGGGTGTATAGAATTTTAAAGAAACGAGAAATCATTTTTTCAATAATACGATTCTGCACGAAGGAAGTTAATAATATAAAGAACAATAAAATTCGTCATTTTCAACACACCACTAAGAAAGTATGACCCGAAGAGCTGGAATACTTGCTGCGTGAAGTGTCCGGCTTTCTTATCTATATATTACTTGTATTTACTTTAATTTACTTTACTTTAATTTTCATTACTTTACTTTACGTCATCTATCCTTATTTTACTTTTTTTAATCTAATAAATTAAAAAAAGGAAAAAAAATGATGGGAAAAAAATGCTTTAGAAAAATGTCCAACGTCTTTTTCAAATTTTCGAAATTTTCTTTTGTTATTTGTTTATATTTAAATTATCAAAAAGTTTGTACCAAAAAATTATGGTTGCCGAGTCTTTTTAGTCAAATTTTGAGTAGTTTTTCAAAATAAATAAATAAATAAACATCATTGTAAAGCACTAGTTTCTTCACTACGTTCAGAATCTAAAAATTTTTGTAACATTTAATTAGTGAAATTAATTTTCTGCAATTATAAGGAAATGAAAAATAGAGGTACTCATGGAATGTAAAAACTCAAACAACGTTTATTGTCATCTATACTACCTATTTTTTTGTTACTCTTTAATTTTTTTATTTGTACTTATGTTATTTTATTATTTATTTTTATACACGACTGTAACATTAATTTTACACGTTTTAAATACATAATAGGTACAACAGATTTTGGTCATTTAATGACATTAAAATCCTAGTTTTAATACACTGAATAAATAATCGATTAAATATAGAAAATTGGTGATAAGTGTGATTCATGAAAGGAACTTAAATCATATTCGAATTGTCATTCACATGTATAATGTACCTACATACACATTGTCACGTAAGAATAAAGACATCAAAATGATAGATGGCACATGCGATATTAATATCATGTATATACATTTCGCAACCATGAAATTGATTTGGAAATTGAAGTCACTATACTAAATTTTTACCATACATTTAGCCCCATTTAAAATATAGGAATTCTAGAGAAGGGTAAAATAAATACAGGATAGTTATACTACACATCAAAATACATGATATTGAAATAGCTAAATTCAAATTTTAATTTCATTCTGAAATAAAATTAAGTATAATAAGAAAGGAGGAGGTTAAAAGTAATAATTTCTTATGTAAAATATTAATGTCGATCTGAACTTGTTTCAACATCGTGAATTTTTTTTCACGATCAAAATTCACTATGTTCAAAAATAAGTAGAACTATCTATTTCAAACGTAGATTAATTAAGTCATTAAAAAAAGTACTGAATTTTACATAATTAATTTAAATTGTCTTTCTGCCCTTTTACGTGCTTCATTCTTTGAAACTAAAACAAAAAATTACATAGGCACACGAGGTATCAAACGAAAACTGTGCAATTATAATGTAACTTCAAAGCTAAAGTTAAAATTAGTTTATTTCAAATCACAGACTTGAATGTTATTTTAAAATTTGTACTTCAACAATTAAATTTACCAATAATAATTATATTCAAATGAAAATTAAATAGGTATATTATTTTCAGGAAAAAATTTCACCATAATAATTTTATGGTGAAATGTGTTTCTGAGGTCCAATTTTATTTAAATTAGACCTCATATTGACCTCAATAACAAAATAATCTGTATCGCGCATGCATGCATATTATGTTATTAATAAGTTGTGCCTGTTACCATAATATATTTATAATATTATATTATTATTATTATTGTAACATAATAATTGTCTAGTTATAATCAGACAATGTAATTAATCATTATTATAATTTGATAATCTTTAATAACATCATCAATGACCATGGCTTTTACCGTTCAATAATTATTTTAGAATAAAAAAAAAAAAGTCAGACAAGTAACTTACATAATAGTAGACTACCGGACGTTTATTAGGTGTGTGGGTATTTTTGTACCGTTTTGGTCCGTTTACTCAAAATATAGCAATAAGGTTAACGTCATGTAAAATCTAGTAACACCTTTTGAATAACACCCTTCTAAAGTTACACAGCCCTTATGCTAACGGTTTGGATAACTATGACAATGACGGAAGCGAAAATATACGCATATATATATATATATATATATATATATATATATATATATATACGTTACAAAAATAATGTATTACCTGCACGAAACCGTGTCGAACGTATTATCGTTACAAGCTGACTGCGCGAACATGATAGCCGATAGGTATCAGCCCGACTGGTGAAGTGCGAAGGTGGTGATGACGGAAAATGTCCACGAATACCGATCGGTCTATGTCGACTGATAGTTCTCTCTGCGATCCAATGAAGGTAGTACAGCAGCACGTCAGATTAACTCAATGACGTGTTGTTTATGGTTTTATTATAGTATTAAAAAAATACCAATGATAACGGTTTGTTTTGTTCGAAAACGCGATATAAATATTAGGTATATTATGAATAATTTTTTTCCGAAAAAATAATAATAATAATAAACGTAACCGTACAAATAAATATAAAGGAGTATAACAGCGGCGGGCAGTGAACGACGACGATTGACTAAATCATATAATGATAAAATAGAATATTTATGTTGTAAAAATATAATGCGCGAGTATGAATATTATTGGCGGACGGTGCGATTAATCTACGCGTTATGAGTAGGTTTTTAAAAAAAAATAAAAAAATATTCGAAAAAACATAAAAGTAAAAAATAAGGGTTTTCCGGTCGACGCGAACGCGTGCTCGATGGCTGCGAGTGGAAAATCGGCCGGCGCGAAACGTTCGTCGTCGCGGCCGCTGCAGTAGTCGTGTCGTAGTCGCCGCCGCCGCCGTAGTCGTACCCACGTCGTGCTGCGTCCGGTGTGCGTGCTCGTGTGGGACCTCGCCGCCGCCGTCGCGATCGTGTGCCGTGACCGACCGGCGGCGGCGGTAGCGGTAGCGGCGTAGATTCGCGCTGGCGTTTCCCTAGTGTATCCCGCCCCTCCCTACCCTACCCCGTTTGCCGCGCCTCCGCCGAGCGTCCTGTCCCCTTGGCACGCCGCATGCAGGACCCTCCATATCCATCTATCCTTCGACGCGCCGTTTCTAACCGTAGGCTATGTTTAAATAATAATAATAATAATAAATTAAATGTATATACATATATATTATGTGTGTGTGTGTGTGTGTGTGTGTATAGTAACGGCAGAACGTTAGGGTCCCCGTTGGCGTGTGTGCGTGTAAGTTCGTACAAGTCTATATTCCATCAACGTAAGCTCGCTAGTGTGTGTAAATGAGTACGTACGAATACGTGGTGTGCGTGCGCGTGCCAACGGAGAGAGCCGACAAATCGCCAGCGCTACCGTTGTGTGTCATTTGCACACGGTGTATACAATACACACAGCGTGTGTACCGTGCTAGCGCACCGAAAGGCCGCGACGCGCGTGCGCGTCCAGCAGAACGGTTCTGCCGGCGAAACGCGCTCTGCTGCTGCTGCTGCTGTTCCTCCTCTCCTCTTCACTCCTCTCCGCCAGCTACACGTTTATCCCTTTTGTGTCCCCTCATGCCGCCGCCACCGCCGAAAATACCCCAAAGTTTGACTTCCACGCCGCGCAGCAGTTGTAGCCGGCTGCTGGTTTGAACGGTCGCACGACGTGCCGCAGCCCACTCTTTCCACAAGTCAGCGCCGCGCATGGTGCCCGCGTGAGCGCGCCCATTACACCCGCGTCGTCGTCGGTACGATCCGAGTGCGTCGCGGCGGCAACCGCGCCGCATAATAATGTCGAAGATTGCTTTCGCCGAGGGTATATACATATACATATTATATATATATATATATATATATATATGTATATGGTTCATTCCCGGCTTAGGTGTTTTCGGACAACGCGAAATTTAACGATCCGTATTAAGTGCAAGATAGGACGACGGTCCGATATCGGACGTATATACGCCGCAAGCCATGGACGCGCGTAGGGCGGGGCCAGGTGGTGTGTACATCTGCACCAGCTGAGATTTTTTCAAAAATTATTAATAACAGGAGACGTTGAAATACATATTTACCAAATTCGGAGGAGGGACCACAAAACAATCGTATTTATATAAAACTGGCGTTCTGTGTCTGGTGAAAATGAAGTGTCTTGAATAATAATTCCTTTTTTTTTTTTGGTTTATTTGTTTATCCTGTTATAAATTATGAAAGAATAACTCTCATCTGGAATAGTAACAGCTATCTACTATGCACCATATGGAAGTAAAGAAAATTGATAAAATATGCTTTTGGTTCAATATAGCTTTTAATATCATAGTATAGGTATATGTTTAATAATAATTATCATTTATTTTATAAAAAGTCAATTAGGAAAGATGTTATTGCATTAGTGTATTATTGTAGAAATATAGTTAATATTATAAAAAAAAAAATCTATGAAATAGGTTTAATATAGGGAGGACTTTGTCTCACCCCACGACTTATATTTAGACAAATTATTTTTGCACCAACTGGAAATAATGTTCTACGGGCGTCCCTGCCGTAAGCAACATTACACGTCAGCGGTTCTCAAAACTCACACCCTTTATACAGTTTGCGTTGTTAACTCGGACGGTCTGAGTCAATGCCGATTTTTCAACTGTTAACCGTAGACACCGGTGCACCTCGTTAGTGAACGTTTATAATTTTTTATTTGAAAACTGACAATTCGTTTGCGCACAGTAAATCCATCATCAGTCTAAAAACGAACGATTCATTTTGCTCACACAACAAATTTTATATTTTTAGTATTTAGTCGTCACAAGTTACAGTAAAAGTTATCGAATATTAACACCACTAATGAGACCACAAACATTTTAATAAAAATTATACCACAGTCAATTTTACAGTTTTCATTCCATTTAAATAAAATATTAATTGATATAATAGTTTAGCATGTAACTAGTAACTCATTATAACAAAGAGTAGGTAATGTCTAAATAACTAAAATCGATTAAATAAAATAGGTAGCTCATTTAATCATTTTACAAAACTTTGAGGTAGTTTTTTTCATGTTTTTGGCTAAACTTTTAAGATTTTCTAAAAATTAAAAGCACCATCCAATATACATTTTATATCGGAATCTTATTTTATTCGTACGAATCCGAGCACTTTTTTGTGTAAAAATAAATTTCCAGAAAAATAATGTTTAAAAAATGGAAAAATAAACAACATCATTGAAAAACCTTTAGTTTCCCTCATTCACTGAGAATCCTAAACAGGTAGAAAAATATAGGTTCACATTTTTTAACATTTGTGAGAAATTATTTATTTACACCTGACAAATTTTCAGGAAGTAATTTAAATACATTTATCTAAACTCTATTTGGGACATAAATGATCATAAATGTAAAGACATTTTTTCTTTATAATGATTTTATGTTAATGTATATGTGTGTGTGTGTGCGCGCGCGCGCGCACGTGTGCGTTATGGAATTGTATGCATTCGCATATTTATTTGGATTTCATTAACTAACATTACACGTGCTAAGTAAGCACAAATTGCATTCCACGGTATTGTGCTTCGATATACGATTTTCAGCACATATTTTCTCCATTGACGATTTATAATAAAACGTAAATTCTTATTAACTCTTCACCAATACAGAAACAAAAACTATCAGAAGGACATTAAGTGTTAGTGAAAAATAGGTAATACATTTTTAAGAAAAATATTTTATGCTGGAAACATTTTTCGTCAAAGTTGGAAAAATATTTTGTGATTCCATTATTATAGTTTATTAAACCCGTTTCAAATTTTCACATTTATGATTTATGTTGACTTGTAGTTTAAGTTTGGAAATTCAGATTAATATCTTTACTTTAGTATCATTTAATCCAAATTAATTGGTTGTTAGCTATGTCTACTGATTTTTTTATTCTCGATTTAATAATACAATTTTTTTTTCTTATTTGTTGCATATTTTTACCATAGTACATATACTTGCATATATTTAAATTTTGTGAAAATCTACTGCATATGAAACAGTAATTATTTAAATAACGTAAGTAAATAATAAAATTATATGACCTAATACCTGTCTAATTTTCCAGCGAGGTCTTTAAACGGGTAGTAAAATACTATTTTGCAATATTTGTGATCAAACTGTTCCAATATTCAGTAACAAAACTTTTTCAGGCAGTAAATCATTAAAATACAATCAAGCGCATATTATATATATATATATATATATAAAATACCAATTTTCTCAAGATTTATGTCAAACAATGCTAGAATTCAATATACGTATACAGAAGTTAAATCATCCATCATTTAAGAAATTTTTAGAAAAGTATACATGTATATGTGTTTCTGGTCCGTCTAAAATTCGTAGAAATGATCTTTATGAAAATACTATTTTTTGAATTCGTTCAGAAATTGGCGATGAGTCGATTCGAGTTTCAATGGACGTTGACAGTCGATGTATTATGTTCTACGTCATAATCATTCTTTTCGAATAAGAACCCTATTATATGTTCGAGTTTAAGCTTTATCTATATGTGTGCGGAGAACTTTAAAAATGTAATTTCCAAACTTCGTAAAATATATAATAATGCGATGCTCTTATTATTATGACCATGAGATGTGTAATATTTTTAATAAGTAATATTTTTTGTTACTGACGCCAAGCCATGTAATATGATGAAACACACTTATTCCTTAACTATGTTATTCCGAAATTCATCTAACATGTTTGGCGGGTGGAATTTATATAGTTATACGAAATGAATAATCTACTGTTGACACGAATTAATTTATATTAAAAGAAACCGTTAAATAGTATTTTTAAATGCTTCCGGCTGAGTTATCAAACTGCATGAACAAAATTTATTCAATATTCACAAATTTATATTTACCGCCTCAACCAATTATAACTAGACGAGGAACATGTTTAAATGCAGTTGCAAATCTCTAAATTAATTTTGATTTAATAAAATCTGTAATATTATGTGTATAATTCAAGCAGAATCAACTAAAAAAGAAATTTCAATCAGTCGGGTTCTTCGTTCCAATTGCCAGTCGTTCGTATTTGGAAATTGAAAACAATATGATATCATTACATCATATAATTTTAATGAAGTAATCAATTAATGAATAATTATTATAAATAATATATGATTATTAATTAGTTTATGATTTCTGTGTAAATATTTTTGTCGCATACTTTTGTAAATAAAATGTATATTTTACTATTTTTTATTTCACATCATTCCTAGTTCTAATCATGAACGTACAATTAGAGACACTATTATATATCGTCCGATTTCAATTGATTTCTAAAATAAAAAAAGAAATTGAATCTACTTTAAAATTTCTATTTTTATTTATTATCAAATATAGTAAAATATACAATAATAATAATAAAAAAAAATTATTAAAAAATTAGATCACTTTGAAATTAATTTATAATTTTAAGAATATTGGGAATATTTTGTTTTCTTTTAATAAAAATTTATATTCTTGATACTATGAGCTCAAAAATTAAATACAGCTTTAAAAAAATAAAGTGAAGTAAAGTATAGACAAGAAAGCAAGACGTACTTCAACCATGGGTGTTCTCTCTATCCTCTGATCAGTTACTCTTGGTGGGTGTGTTGAATTTTAAAGAAACGATAAATCATTTCTTCAATAAACGATTCTGAGCGAAACATTAAATAATATACAGAACAATAATCGTCGTCATTTTCAACACACCTAGTGTATCTGACTCGAGGAGCGAAAAATACTCATAGTGCGAACTATGTCCGGCTTTCTTGTCTATACTTTACTTATCGTTGATTTACTTAATTTTACTTTTTACTTACCCATGCCCCCTTTTTCCCGTAAATCTGACCCTGGATATGTTTGTATGAAAATATGAAATAAATGAAGTAAATATCGAAGTGATCGGTTATATTTGTTTTCAGGCGGCCTCTCTGAGTTGATCTTACCTACTATACTTAAACTCTGGATACTGTGCTGCTATCAAAGGTAACATTTATTTCTATTGGTAATAATATTGCAGGCTTTCTCGATTACAACGATATTACTAATATATTTTCAACACGAAGTGTAAGAAAAGAACTTTTTAATAATAGTTCAAGTATAATTTTTTCTTTTTAATGCTAACAAGTTTTTTAAAACAAAATTTTAAAATGATTACTTAAATTAGCAAACGGGTTATTAAAATAATTTATAATTGTTAATTATATGCACTTTATCTAAGGACAATTAAAACTATCAAAATATTGTTTATTTAGGAACATTAATAAAGAATTCAATTTGTCTATTAAGTGTAAGACAATCTTGCATAAATCAAGACGAACAATACAATTATTTTTCAATTGATTAATTTCCTTTAATTATCGTTAATGGTGTGTGTTATAATTGCTTATCAAATATTCATATTCAAATCAAAACGTCATACACAAAGTTCCACGTAAAATAAACCCCTTCATGTCTTACAATGCCATAATTTTCCTATAAATAATTTGTCACTTTGTGAAAAATCAGACTGATCTTTTTATGAAATATTCACATTACTTTGACATCGTATAATTTTTTTTTCAAAATTTTCACTCTGTATACATCGATTATAACAACGTGCTCACATCCTTATACATAATTTATGTATAAGGTACAGTCGTCATCTGGTAAACTCGACCTTTTATCAAGCACGAATACAAGGCGAGGGGCATGGGAGCGATTCCTCCCCCCCAAATTTGAAAAAAAGAGTCTGGTGAAAATTATATGAAGTATACGAAACTAGGAAAAAATACCCGTGGAAAAATACCCAAAGAAATATTACCCAGAAGAAAAAATACCCAAATGAAAATAAAATGTTTGAGGAAATAATATTATATAGAAAGAACACTTAACAAAATAATAACTATAAATATATGGTTATTTAAACAAATTTATGACAAATAATAGTTTTATAAATATAATAAACTAATTAATATAATAATTTAAATATTATTCCTATCTTAATATAATGTTTATTTCATCACTATTACTGTTTAATTAACTATTATGATTTCTAATGAATTAAAATTAACTATAAACTTTAAAAGATTAATACTTAATAAGTACATATTTCTACATAAATAGGTAATCACTATAAATAATGTCATTTATTAGTTTTTAATATTTTGTTTTTTATATTCATATTTTATTTTTAATTCCATTTTGTTCTGTTCTGTTTTGTTGTATTCTTTTAGCTTTATTTTATTTGGTTTTATTTATTTATTTGTGTATTTTTCTTTTTGTTTTTTTTTCTTTTTTTAATCTACTATTAATAATTATGTTAAATGATTTAGAACTCCAATTTCACCAATAAGAGGAAAATACCTCAGTGGTGAATTGGGCCAAACTAGCAAACCTGTTTTAATTAATGTTTTAATAATTTTGTATATATTTTTTTTTTTTTGGCCAATAAATATCTTATCTTATCTTATCTTATTTTATCTTATGTATAGGTATCAAATAAAAATGTATTAATTATAATAATTATATTATAATATAAAATAGAAACAAGTAGGCAATCATAATAATGAGTAATTTATTATGATATATGTAAAATATTTTGACAACTAGTATAAAATAATAAGACTGTTAATAATCACAAGTGTTATAGTAAATTTAAACATATATAGAGGCATATAAATTTAATATTTTTGTTTATATTTTATATTTTTATTATGATTATGTTACGGTTATGTTTATATGACTATTTCAAGTATTTTACTCTACAACTTATAGCTACTAAAAATGTTCTATTGTTCTATCACCATTATGATATTCAGCTGTTAATAATTTTAATTTATTTTGAATATTTTACACAATACAATTCATTACATTTAGTATTAACGTTTATTGTTTAATATTAATAATATAATCTATGGTAGTGAGAGTTTAAATCGAAAGCGTTTTACTTTGAATACATTTGTATTTCATATTTTCAAATTTAATAGTTTTTTTTTTTTAATTTTAAATATAGAAAATACATAATAAATGAAGTGACTGCTTATTATAAAAATAAAACGAATAAAGTAAAACAATCATAACAATATAAATTTCTGAAATTGCATTTCTTATACTACTGGAAACAAAAAAAAATATTTCGGGTATTATTTCCATAGGTATTATTTCCGCGAGTATTTTTTCTGCCGGGTATTTTTTACTAGGTATTTTCTACCGGTTACAGAAGTGTACACGTATTATATGAAGAAAAGAAAAGAATGACAAAGTCAATGAGGCAAAAAAGGGCAGCTGTCACTTGGCTGGACACTTTTCGGCCTTTCTGTAATGTTCGTTTTCGGCCAGTATACTATTTTGGTCACCAATTTAAACATTTGAAATAATTGGTAGGTAATAGTTATAATGTAATTATTGTTGATAGTTATAGCACTAATTTAAGAAAAGTTATTCAAATAAATGAGGATGTAATAATTGAAACGGATAATGTTACTGAAAAATAAGTTTCTGCGTCGCACCTACAGCCATTATGCAGATATTTAGATATTGGTGTTCCTAATTTTGTCATAGATCGTGACTTGAAGTCATTGTATTATTTACTTAGTGAAACTCTTGTAATGACTAAAAATATAGGTTGGCCTCAACATTTTGAAGAAGAATTAAAAATTCATGAAGGAAAAAGACATATAATATTTATAAAAATGATGAAAACGAAAATGCAGATGTTCATTAAAGAACTATATTCAAGCATGAAGTTTTCAATATTATTTTGGATAGTGTTATAGGAGGTATGACGGTTAGGTTCGAATCAGTGTATTCTCTGTGTGAAAGTTTTTCTGTGCTATGATTGAGTAAAGAAATGATCATAAATCAGATTCAAGAAAAAACTCCTTCGCTAGTTAAATGGTGTTCAAAGGATTTAGGGGGTGAACTTACAGATGAACTTCAAAGTTTAAAAGTTATATATTTAGCCAAACTTGGGATCTTCTTAATGCTATCAAAACTTCAAATCTGGAAAACGTATTTCCTAACCTTACTGTAACACTGAGGATATGTATCATAATTCCTACTACAGTAGTAAGAGCAAAACGCTGTTTCTCTGAATTAAAAATAGTAAAAAAAATTTTTGTGAGCAATAATGTGTCAAGACCGACTATATAGATTAAGATTATTAGCGGTAGTCCCACTATAATATGAATAATTAGATAAAATATAAATAAATATTAGGGGGGGCTATTAATGAACCTAGGGGACTAAGTCTCCTCAAGACCCTCCCTAAATACGCCTATGGCTCTCCCCAAACAAAAATCCCGGAACCTCACCTGTCTTTTATGTAAATCGACACCCTAATTTAGATCCATAAAAATTACGATACACTTAAACAATTAATGTATTTTGAAAAAAAAAAAAGAATTATTACCTATGTAAATTATTGTAACCAAATTAATGTAACCTTTTTATTAAAAAAAAAAATCTAAATTTACATGTATACCTAAAATTTAACGTTTTAAGACTTTAAGATAGTTATCAAAATAAAAAATGAAATATTTTTATATATTTTCATAAAAAAAAAAAAATAAAAAATAGTGAGATATTTGTGACATGATGTAGTGTGAACCTGACTTAGCAGTATAAGATTTATAAATAAACAATTTATCTGGCAACACACCTAACAGTAATACGCGATAAATTAGTGTGTCATGACATATTGGTTAAAAACCACTGGTCTACATAACTTTTTGACTTTGTAAAATGTATCATAATAATTGCATCAAAATTTTGATTGATGATTTTATTTTCATTAGTTTTTTTTTATGAATTAAATACTTTTTCTCGGCCTAATTATTGCTTCATATTATTTTTGTATTCAGGAGAGACTAAATGTGTTATCTATTAAAAGTTAATTTAACAATTATTAATACCTAGCTAATAAGTTATTTTATTAATTACTAATATTTTAATTGAATGTATGAGCAGAAACGAGTCGCATATAAAACGCGTATCTTGTAATAATTTGCACATAAAATAATGATGTAGCAAAATATTAAAATTGTAGAATTTTATTTAATATAATTCTATATGATTTTAATGTTTTGATAATAATATTCCTATAAATCGAAAATTCAAGAGCTTTTTTTTTTTTTAATTTTATTGAGAGATTCTGAAACTACCATTTCAATGCGGAATATATACAGGTGGATTTAGCTTTTTTGCGTTCATAGACACTATACATTTGTCATTATAGTTGAACAAACAAATAATAATTATAATGTCTTCTAAAGAACACTCCGATAAATAAACAATATAATATGGTATCTAAAACCATTTGAATTCATTGTAAATATTTCATTTAGTTTTTTAGTTAAAAGCCATTTCAAAAAAAAAGTATAGGTAAAACTATAACTACAGAGAGGGAAAATTTATTGCAAGCGATATAATTTTGAGAGCACATCAAAAATTTAAGAGGAATAAAATTATTTATTAGAAAAAATTTAAATAAAATAAGAATTGCACCTGAAAATATTATTTTTACATTTGTGTTTATTTTTACATTCTCTTGATAATATTATTCCATGAAATAATTTATGATAATTTCCTATAAATAATTTTAAAAAACATTCATAACACGTACATACGTAAATACATTTTCATTATTTTAGTTGTTTTTCATAAACATAAAATTATAGGGTCACTAATTGAATTGTCGTTGTTTGACCATTAGTTTTTATTTTATAAATAATTATAACATGACGTACCTACTAAACTGAAAAACTTTTTTCGCTTACACAAATATTTATAAATGATTATAAAATAATGGATGATTAAAATGTCATATTTTTAC
Organism: Stegophylla sp. TES_Ste_2020; assembly: GCA_025469315.1. NCBI lineage: Eukaryota > Metazoa > Arthropoda > Insecta > Hemiptera > Aphididae > Stegophylla > Stegophylla sp. TES_Ste_2020. The sequence goes on along the minus strand of JAIPRM010000851.1, from coordinate 18,590 downwards.
TTGAAATATCTTTCATAATTGGACAACACGCAGGAAATAATGATTAAAAAAAATCAATTAATTTTTCCACGGATAGGCCACAAGTGTTTGCAGAAGGGTTCGCCTTCATTATATTATTATAACCGAAATATATATATTTTTTTACTATTAATTGTTATTGTTACGTTTTGAATACTACAGTTCGTGACAATGGTTATACCACTGGGATTATGATTTTAGTTAAAAAATAAATGTATGAAAGTGAATCGGTCGGTGTAATAAAACACTGAGTTTATTATTATCAATAAATGTTTTCCTTACACTAATCGAAACTAGGTTCAAAACGTATAAAAAGATGGCAATTGCTTTTCCTAAATAGAAAATAAATTTTATTTTTTATTTTTTAACACGAATAAAATGTATGAAAAAAAAAACACTACATAAATCGACATCCTAGGCAGCTTCCAATTGGAAAAATACGCCTCTGGGTATATAAAATAGAAAAAGAGACAAATAAAGTGACTTCATAGTTTATATGGACCTAGAGGGTAAGACATATATATATATATATACATTAAGTCATATATACATTATCGAACATTGTTTTTCCTGAGAAATCATAAAAGTATTTGCAGAGGCGTTATTTTAAACTGGGAAAATGCAGTGTTCCATACAATATGTTATTTATCTAGAATTGTATTTCTTAGAGGACAGTTCTAAATCAAATAATATAATAAATATTTACTTGTAGTAGTTTGTCGACATTTTCGATTCCACTTTTCAAATAATTTCTGAGAAGGTCTGAACGTAGAATAAATAAATAAATCCCCATTTATACGAGTTTTGTGTTACAGAAAACTACGTATAAGCAAACTTAAACCATTGCTTATAAAAGTTTGTCTGATGCTTAAAGAAAATTATTTTAAGTGAAAATAAATATATAGTGTACACAAATTGAAAAAGCTTAACAAATACAACGAAAATCATACGCTAGACGAATTGAAGAGGATATTATCGAAAAGTTGGTTAGTCATTAATGTCACGGCTGGGTCCATTCATTACTGAAAATATAAATTATAAAAACACTTGCACTGAAAAATAGGATATAGGGTCCTAAAAAGAATATTTTTAAAAAAAAAATGTTATAAAATGTTTATAGACGGTCAATAGATAATCTGGTCATGCGCAGTGGCCGTGAAGAACTTGACGTTTCCATGGTTTCCTCTCCAAATGACAATAAATTTTATAAACAAACATTTTGGACGATAAGCAAATATTGGATGTTGAACCAAAGTAAATCTTGGAAAATCGATATTTCTACTCTAAAATATATGGATAATAAATCAAAAAGAAGCTATAAACCACAATAAGAACAACAAAAGACGTTTTAGAGGGTAAAAGCCATTGGCACATGTGTTTATCTGTACGAATAATGGGATAAACAATTATAGTAAATTACTGGTTAATCTAAGTTCAGAAGAAAACAGAAAAATTGATTCGTTTTTTTTTATAATAGGGAAACAATTTATTTAAATAGATATAGAGAAACAGTGAACTGTTGTAATACTGAGTAATGGTTGATTTGATTGAAATTATACAGGCTTCACATAAAAAGCTAAGGTAATATTTTAGAGGGGAGGGAGTAAAATTGTCTTAGTAAACTAGTATATTAGGTGGGCGTATTCATTTATTACATGGCAGTTGGCACTATTCATAATAGTTTCTATTATGAATATTGTTACAGTTTATAATTTATTTATTTCAATTATATTTTTTAAGGTAATGGGCGAATAAAATGAGTAAGAAAAATCACTATAGTATAGCATAAAATGTTTGTTTTAATATTTAAATGGGTTTGTAAGTTAATAATACATATTGTGCTATAACTCATTATTATTAATTATGCACAACTCTGCATGACTGCATGCTTGGCACACATCACTTTAAAGTCACAAAAAAATGTTAACACAAATATTTATATTCTTTAAACCTGTGTTCAATTGCCGATATTGCACCACAAGATACTTGTGTACTTTTTACGACTGATTTTATTACGAAAAATACTTAACAGATTTTTAGGTGAAGTAGCGCGATTTTTGAAAACTTTTTCTTTTTCAATTCATTAAATTTTTCATTTTAATTCTTGTCAGTTTGAATTTGAGATAACTCTTTATAATAATTTACTAGGTGAAATTTACTTCGTCCGTAATTAAAATTATTAAATTTAATAATTAAATATTTTGCTGCCAACAAAATATAATTTTTCATAGACTAAACGACGAATATAATATATCGTATACATGGAAAATTTAATACTTCTAATAACTATTTAATTAATTAATTTTTTGAACTTTTCTCATTATATCGCTCATTTGCAGATCAAGTACTATCGCTTACAAAAAAATGTATGCAAATTGGTCAGGTAGAACTTCAAAAATAACTGTCACAAAAAATTCTTTCACCTTTTAATAATACAATATATAGATAATAAGTGATAAGTTAACTTTTTCTAGAAGCACAAGGAAGTGCAAAACGTTACATAGATGATAATACGAATTCTTAAGATGTACAATTTGTTTTTATATTATACAAGTATATACTTAAATGTTAAATATATTAATGATTTTATTATAAACAAAAAATGGATATATCCACAAACCTAAAACAATTCTTTTAAATGTTTATAGATGGTTGTTAGGATTTTTCTGTCAGTGTTTATAGAATAAACATTATATTGTACAAACTTCTTTAGTCTCGATAATGTTAAAATTGTTTTTATTGTAAATCGTAAATTAAATATGATTTCTAGCGAAACAGATATTCAATTGCAATCGCAAATTGATCAACTCAATAAAGCTTTATGCTGTTTGAGTAACCAACAAATCGAAACTAGTATAAATTTTGGTAACTCACCACTTGGACAAGAATTGCAGGCATTACGGAAAAATTTAGAAGACCAGTGGTCGATATTAAATAGCAGTTCTGACTTGACAGATTCTATTGATAAGGTCAAGACGGCAATAGACAAAAGGCTCCAGAACGAAAAAGCTAAAGAAATATTATTTGAAAGGGATTCAATGATCAACGAGTTAAATGATATTAATAATGCTACGTCAAAAGCTATAGAGGAACAAAAAGAGCTCACCCGAAAATTGGTAAACCTTAGACGGGAACAATCTGTGTTGGAGCACGTAATAAAATCTACTTAAGAAGATAAAAATCAACAAACATAGTTCAATACATGAACTACTATTGCGATTAAATATTATTAATAAAATACGCCGCATGTACATAAGACGGCGATTTTAATCAGATTTGCTAACCGCTTCACCGCTTGTTTTATTAATACCTACAGTAAACTAGTTCATATGGTCAAAGGGTGAATAGACTAGAAATTACTTTCCATTCGGGTCTATTATCGACAGTGGCGTGCCCAGGAATTTCTTATGGGAGGGGATGTAATTTGGAAGTAGAGTGGGAAATAAATCCAGGACGATAAATCATATACCCAGTCACAGGTACAAGGGTGATTATCCCCCCGACCATTTAAAACCCCCTAGATTTCGAAAAAGTTGGATAAAATTAATAATCACTGAGGAAGAGGGGCAAAATCAATTAAATAAACATATTTGTTCCCTTCCTCCTTTAAATTTTTTATCCTAATTTTGCCAATATGCCCAGTGAATTTTAATTTGAACAAAAATATTTAAAAAAATTTTTTATAAAATATTTATAAAATCTTTTTAAATTTTTTCGTGTCGTTATACCACAAAAAATATTAATAGCTTTTTTTCACGCACAATGAAATATTTAATAGATAAATGTCTTTTATTAATTTTTATTACATATTTAATTTCGTATAACTACTTATAACTAGGTACTGTTTATATGTAAAATAACCACAGTTGTAAATATATCTACAAGTTACAACCATTGTACAGACTACTTCAATTATTTTATCATTCCATTTTAAAACTCATAATCAATTATAAACATAATTCATATTGATTTCTCATCTCATTTTTGATAAATCTTCCAACTATTTGTTTACAGGTAATCTTATATTTTATATGTTTCGTATTTTATAGCAAATAAATAACACGGTAAAAAATGCAATGGAGAGGGATATAACCCCTAACCTCCCCCCTGCGCACGCCACTGATTATCGATAATATGATTATTTTTATAATTATATTTTTTTGTATTTCATATTAGACGGCTCTGCGTTTTATTTATTTTGCAATGATAACATACAATGTTTCAAACATTATTTTATTGCTTGGAAAAAAAAAAATACATATTTACAACATCACAACAAAGTAATGTTTTCCATGTCTTAACGTTTTCTATAACCATCAATGATCGACATTCATTTATTTTTATCTTTTAAAAAATTTAAAATTTGGTATCTAAATCATTTTAATGTAAGGCATCTTCTTCGCCAGCACCAAATAGTTTGCTATTGACTTTTTATGTTACCTACTAAAAAAATATGGCTGATTAATATTTTAAGCTTACATTAAATTTTGTCTTTAGACACTTTTATTCCTATACTTTTATCGGTTAAAGAATCCTGCCACATGTAGCGATTTTTATAATCTCAGTGTTCTGGATTCTATAGGTTTAACGAATCTAAATACAAATCAATTTACAAACATCGGTCAATGAACCAAATTTCTTCAGTCATTATAATTAATTTAAATTTAAACTACTGATTATAAATTATAAAATATATGTACACCATAATACTTTGATCAATTGATAAGAAGTGATAGATACATTATAGATTTTTCAGTTTTATAAAAGTTTATGCTTTTTCCTGGTTTTTCAAGTGCGTAAGAATCCTGTTATCAAACTGTTAATGAGTAATGAATGATCAATAAGACTTATTAAAACTATTAGAACTAAAAAAATTTAAAAGGAATTTTAAATAAGAAGAATTAATTTTTTCGTTAGAATCAGTGAAATTACTTTTAGATGCTTTTCTATTTAATTATTCTGTTTAAAAATGTTATCCAAGAACGATTTAAGAGACGATTTATTTTTGTGTTCAATTTTTATTTCACGATTTTTCAATTTCACAGTCATTTCTGTTTTTTTTTTTTTTTTTTAAAGATTAGTAGAATAAATGCTTTTTAATAATTTAATAGGTACCAATTTAATTTTGATATCTTATTATGAGAGCCATATATAGAAATATTGATTCATATCCATTTGTTGTCATAATTTAGCGTGCACTACAATCAGTTATGTGCAGACTGTGGTACGATATTATAGAGTATAGAAATTTATATCCATATGCCATATAAAAAACTTAAAACACTAGCAAATTATTAAAGTGTTAAAGATTTCGAAACTTGTGAGCCTTGTAATAATAGGATGAGATATGTTTCCATATGCAATTAAAATATTGACGATTTTAATGTTGATAAGGGCAATGAAAATATAATTTCGATTTAGAAAAATTTAATTTAAGAAATTGATTTACAAATAATTAAAATACTTTCAAGTAACATAAAGGTTGTCAAAATTTTATTTCTGATTCAATTAATGAGTTTGATGTTAAAAAAATATTAACTGTTAAGGAAGTCTTTGTCATGAAAAATAAAATTGAATTTTATGAACAAATGCGTAATAAGCTAGAGAAAGAAAAGAATTTTATTAAAGTCATTGTTGATGTCTGACTCTGTACTAAACAAGCTTTTTTAATCAATAATACTGAAATTCTTTAAGTACCAACCACAAACAACTAATAAAAATGCATCGGACATTAATGTAAAGGCTCGAGTGAATTACAAAACTGTGAAGTAAAAGAAATGTAGTATGGTCGATTATTTTAGAGGAAAATCATTTTAAAATAAAGATGGCGTAATTATAATGCGGTTTATTTTAAAATTTCAATAAACTTCAAGATAAATGCAAAAATATAGAAATCTATTAATTAAAATAATTGAATATGTGAAACATATGTATTTTTTTAAATATATATATATATATATATGTATATAAAGCATCAGATGATTTATATATATATATATATATATATATAAAGCATCAGATGATTTAAAAAAGGTTTAGCGAATCGTTAAACAATAAAAATAAAATACACAAAGTAATATTGCGTCATTAATAAGTGAACAAAATAAAAAATATAATTACCAACTGAAAATTTAATAAATTTAATAAGATTTATAATATCATATTTAGACAACGAAGCAGAATCATCTAAAAAAAAATTTTAGTCAATATAAATCGGGTTTTTCGTTCCAATTTGCAGTCGTTTGTATTTGGAAATTAAAAACAATATAATATCATTACAGCATATAATATTGAATGTAGTAATAAATTAAGGAATAATAATTATAAATAATATATAATTACTAATTAGTTTTTGATTTATACGTAAAGGAAGAGCAAAAAACACCCATGGTACGAAGTATGTTCCGCTTTATTGTGTATACTTTACTTATCTTTGATAATTACTTTTTTACTTACTTTACTTTTTTTTTAATCCAATAAATAAATAAAAGAAAAAAAAGATAATTTTACCAAAAATAAAAATTCGATGAGAAAATTTTTTTTTACATTTTTTTGCTTCAAAATTCTTCTTATATTATTGTCTATCTATATTTAAATTAGTTCTTCTCAAATTTTAAGAAAAATATTGAGAATTTAAAAAAATGGCCTCTTTAAAGTACCATTCAGAGAAAAATTTTGTTTAAAAAATTTGCTCCTCGAAACTTTTAGTAAAGTATTTCTATACGAAAACATGTACATATAAAATAAATTAAAAATACAAAAAATAAACACCACTGTAAAAATATGCTTCGCTCAAAATCCAAAATTAAATTTCATACCAATCATATACCAGATGATAATTGAATGAAATTTGTTTCCAAGAATAATATAAAGTCATTTAATAAAACATTTTTCAAGGGTTTGATTGAAAAAAAAATGGTGAAAAAGTATAGACAAATGGAGGTCTAGTTTACGAAATATCCAAAATATTGACAATGTTTTTAGTATATAATATATAAATATTGACAATGTTTTTTCACCATCTTATGTTTTGACGTTGAGTAGATGGTGCAAACTAAAATCTGCACACATTAATAGTTACTGAATTAATTTTAAAAAATTGAAAATTTAGTATTTGCGTGTGTTATAAACATAATATTATACATAGCATACTATTGTATTATGTGTCGACACGAATGTGGTAGTCTAGTACTCTAGAGTTTAGAGGAACATTCACAGTTACGGGGAGTGAATGGTACGGGTTCGCAACCTTAACAGAAAATTTAATTTTTTGAATTTTTTCAACGTTGACCGACCATAGGCGACAGGATAAAAATTAGCATACAAATTATATTATAGCAAATTAATATTAATTTACAGTAATTAAAGCTGCTGTATCATTTTATTATGACATTTATATTGTATTGTAATTTGAAATTGTTAATGAAATATTCATTAGGTGTCAGAGAATATATGAAAAATTAATTTTCATTTTTCATAAATGTTATATGTAACAAAATAATTTTTAGTTAAACATTTAAGTTCAATGCGTGTATATCAGTACCTATAACGTGTTAGATCAATGTACAATCACACAAAAATGAATTAATATTATTATTCTGGTCGAATTTCGACCACTTTATGATACTAGTACTTATTTTTAAGAAATTTACTGTACAAATTAAATCATTTACAGGAATAATAAATGATTGCATATTGATTATTTTGTTATGAAATAATAATCGTTGAATATATTAAAAATTGCTATTGTATATTAATTGAAATTCTGCTCAAATCCTTTTATTGAAGAAATGATTTATAATTTTTTTAAATTCAACACACCCATCAAGATATCCCATACGACACATAAGGTATGAAGTTTACTAATAGTGTGAAGTAAGTCTGGCTTTTTAATTTTGTTTTTTTTTTTATATACTTGATTAATCACCTTATTGCATAGGATTAAAAAAAAAAAAATTCTGATGAAAATATTATTGAAACCACAGAACCAAGTTGTAATTTGTTGTTTATTTTGTAATGTTTTGAAACAAATTTAGTGTAATCAACCTATGGATTTTTGATTTTTTTTTCTGACTTCTATGTAGCGTTTGACACTGAAAACAATGGTGCAAAAATGAATTGCAAAAAGTAAACATTTTCAGAGTGAGGGAAATTTAAAGTTAACGTATAATCAGTATTATATAATAAATGGAACATTTCTACTATACCGTGAACAACAATCCTTTTTTTTTTTACCAAAAATGTATGACGTTTTTAGATGAAACTCATCGATTTGAAAAGACAAATCCATTATGAAAAATCGATATCATATAAATTACGAGATAGCAAATAAATTAAAAAAATGTATTTTGACTAGGTACTAGATAGGCAGTTTCTGTGCGTTTTTATATTTTATTATTTCACCAACCAACATTTTGTATTTTATTTGCCCAATTAAATGTTTAGTTAATTGTTGATAAATAAAATTAACTAGATAGAAAACGATTTAATGGAAGAAAGAAAACGTATTATGTTATTTATAGTAATAAATAATTATTAAAAACGTTAGTTTGTAAAATTGTATTACCTGTTTTAAAAATTTGATATTAAATTTGATACATTAAATATAATCACATTTTGCTGCATAAAGGCTGAAAGGGAATTGAATTATTTACTTTATAAAAATAATTATGATGGTTATTGTCCATTTGTAAAACTTGGCTTTTTTAAAAAAAGAATAATTAAAAATGAAATTTCAAAACCAAATAAAAAAACTGAAGTTGTTGGTATTCACCCAAGTACAAAGGAAAGTATAATAAAACATTATTTCCTTTAATACCAGAAACTAGGGAACTTTAGCTGGATTTTCCATGTTCAACGGAAATACCAAATTTGTATAATAATTATAAATATTAAACATGTAACCATTTTTAATTTTAATGATTTATATATATATATATATATTTTTTTATGTTTACGTAAACATTACTCATAAGTTATTTACTAAAAATGAGTTTGTAACATATTCATTGTTCGGTCATGTTTTAAACTAAATTTTTTTTATGTAAAACTTATGTAATATTTAATGTTAATTTTTTTTTTTAAGTAAAAGTTCCTTCCTTGTCAAAAGTTTTGGCAACTTATTTATTTACTTATAATTTATTTTTGACATAAATTATTATATATTTCATTTTTATATTTTTCGTATAAATATAATCAGTAGCGTATATAGAAATTATTTTCACCAAAGGTCAATTTCACACATAGTCTAATAATAACTAGACATTTTTAAGGAGACAAAAACGTTAATCCAGACCGTAGATAGGGTCTGAAATTGACTAATTAAGATAGACTGACTAGATAATAATTAGATAGTAAATAGTTATAGAAAGTCAGTTTATATTATGTAATTTTATTAAATTTTGAACCTTAATATATATAGTATAATTAACATTATATGCTTAAAATAAAAGTATTTTCCCTTGTCGTAATTTAATTATTTATGACTTACAGTGATCTAGTATTTTTATATAAATATTATATCTGATAAAAAGCAATAAGATAAAAAAACGGGCATACTCTGCACCTTGGGTATTCCTCGCTCCTCGGATGGGACTTGATGGATGTGTTAATTTATAAAAAAAACAATAAGTCATTTCTTAATAAAAAATTTGAAAATTTTAGGTGAAGCTTCAGTGTATACGAGAAATTTTTTTAAATTTTCCTTCTTAAAAACTGTTAATAGACAAAATACTGAGAACAGGAAAAAAACTGATGAGAAAAAAATGTATGAAAATATATAAGAAATAAAATAAAAATTAGTGAAATAGCTTCTTTGCTCCATTCAGAATATAAAATATATAATCAGTCGAAAAAAATAGTTTAATTTGCACAATTATTTAATAATAATTACTAAAAGTTACTGTTTATATTGTAGTCCTGTTGTATTTAAATCGAATAAATATTATAAATATATCTTCTCGTATTATATAATCTTTATTAAAATAAATCTTTTGACTACAGAAACACGAACCAAATAGGAACTTTTATATTACATTTAACTAGGTATAATAAAGTGTTTAAATTGAACCGAAAAAAATCTATACATAAAATATTTTTATTGAGCCAAAAATTTCACTATGGGCCATGGCCCAGGATGCACCCCCCTTATATACGTCACTGAATATATCATAGAAAAAAAAACAAAACACTATCTTCTTAGTATAATGAAAATTTCGTAATAATAAAAACAGTTTATCCCTATATTTATAGGGACTTACTGTTATTTTGCTTCTGATAGTGCTTAACAAAAAAGGGGTGAGTCCATTTTAATTGCAAAGTAATGAACAAAAAAAATTAAAAACTCACAAAAATTAATTCTATATTATAGATTTAGTATATTAACGTTTATTTTAGGATTCTATATTAATTGTACTTGTTGCTTAGGTTTTGTGTCAAAACCTGTACAGTAGATTTTCCAACATTTAGATTAGGCGGAGATACTGTTTTTGCGCTTTGTACGACAGAATTATAATACAATAAACATTAAAAAAAAAAAATACTTATATATATTATATAATTGCTGAAAGTTGATCGCACATGTTATTCCTGGTTCTTACAGGGAGGGTAGAGATTATTTTTGGTGATCCGGTTGTATGATAGTGGCATAGGCCGCGTAACTAGACACTGCACATTGGTTCCTTCCGCGGGCCAGATACATGTAACCATTGTCACCCCATTTAGAGCTCCACCAGTTTTTCAAAATCCAAGCATCTTTCGTGTATCCAATTAACAACATGGCGTGATTGACGGAACTCGAAGAACAAGTGGGATCGTCATATGTTCCAGATCTATAAAAATAGACAAATTAATTGAAAATAATAGTTTCATTCACACAGCTCTAAATCCATTCGAGATGTTGACTGTTTTTCAAAACTGAAAAATTAACGTAAACTGATAAAACTAATTATATTCCTCTTAACTGTAATGTACAACAATTTTAATAATTAATAATACAGAAATGATAAAAAAACAAAGCAATTCGTAATTTAGGTTTCATCCGATTAACTTTTGGTTATTTACAGGCTTTTATGTTTAAAAATTATTTTTGTGTTTTTTTTCTATTTTGGAATATTTTTTTTAATTTGAGTAATAATACTTTAAAACAAAATTATGTTATTAAATCAGTTCTAATTATAACTTCCTATGTTTCACTTTTTTTTATCATTAATATATAATATTTATATATATATATATTATATATGTTAAAATTATATAAACACTGACTTGCCACGACAAATAATGCATATAAAAAGTGATATTGAAGAATAAAATTTAAACACAATAAATATACTTTAATATTTATCAAAGTTGCCACGTCAGGAACCACAAATCCGTGACAAATATTCTGCTTTGATATAATAGTAAAAACAAACTCTACGTACGTGTGGTAAGCTTATAAATTCTTACTGGTTATACCAGTATTTCCTTTCCTATGAGTACGTCCCTCCAGAGGGGAGGAGGTGAGATTTCTTATTAATAAATTATGAATGAATATGTATACAATTTAAACCAAAAATAAAAAAATAATACATTTTTGTAGATTGAATGTTGGGGGATGAGATTTTTTTAAAATCTACAAAGGAATATGGAATAAAAAGTTTAAGAAACACTTTACTCTAGGTTATACGATTGCACTTCATTAGCTCTATAGCTACTTCAAATTATGAAGCGTACGTGACCACCCCAACATTTGATATAGGTACAATATATATATATATATATATTAAATAGTGATTAAAGTTTATTGTTTGAAGTTAAAATAAAATAATATTGCAGTAAAAATTTCTATACTTTATTAAAGGTAATAAATAATAATGTTCAGTCAAAATGTTTCCTGCGACGAGTTGCTTGTTATTTTTGTGATGACAGTGTGTCAATATTGGGTCAAACTTCAGTGTTAAAGTAGTTTTATCGGCAACTCTGACACTTAAAGTCTACTTAAGGCAGTGAGTTATATCAGTCTCTTTTCATTGTTCACTGTCCAACACATCATAGTTGTCATCCCATATCCACCATACCGATGCACATCCATTATGTGTAAATATTAAATAACACTTTTTTTATGTTATACTCGTATCGTAAATCAGATCCATAGACAATATTAATAATACTCTTGGACAGCTATAGTAAATCCTGTAGTCGTATTGTGATTGCCAACTTTCGCTAGTAACACATATAAAATATATACTAGTTAGAATACTAATATTTACAATAACTCTGCTTTGCTTATGTGTAAAATATTAATTTTAATATTATTAGTTTTTAATATTTGTTTTGTAAAAGTAAGACAATCTCTATCTTTCCATCCTCGTTTTTTTTCTATTGGTCTTTCTTTCATCACTTCAGGAACCTACCAACAAAATCACTTTGCTCGTATTCACTTTATTGTAAAATATTAATTTTTGATACTATTTAACTGAATAAACTATATTTATAAATTATTTATAAACTATGGAAAAATATAACCTTATATTGTTATTTCAACCTAATCCACTTTTCCGTATGCCACTGGCGTTAACTTATAAACTATACTTACGAATACAGTTGAAATGTTTTTGGACTTGCATTCACTGATACACTAATTGGACCTATTAGTGCTACTGCTGCTTTTAATGCTTGCTCATCGTATGGTGGTAATATTGAAATTTTTGATATTTGAGCTACAGCTCTATATTTTTTGAAATGACACAACATTTTCTGCAATTAAATTTGTAAAAAATGTCATTAATATATGACTATAAACGATGTTCATGACTTATTATAAAAGTTTATTACAAACATTAAATATTTATACAATATACATTATGCAATTAATAATACCTAATAGGATTAGTATAAATTGAAAGGTTACTGACAGTGGTTTCGTCACAGAGTGTACTACAAAGGCACGATGACGACAATGTTGGGAAATAGACCAATTAAGAATGATTCGCATATAGTGTTGATGTACTATATGAATCACTGTAAAAATATCCGTGGAGAGAATATGAAGAAAAAAATATCCGCATATAGGAAAAAAAAATATCTGAAAAAATTATCGATGATTGTTGATGTTCGCGATAATACATAAAAAATAAATAATAATTATTATATTGACTTTGAATTAATTTTAATTTATTTTTAAAATGTACACGAAAATATTTTAATTGTTAATTAAATTTATCTAAAATAACAATAATAAAAAACTTCAAAAACATTAATATACTATTGATCATATTATATACGTTAAGCCATCGATAAGGCTATTTGATTAATTAAAAAACAAAAAAATAAAAGCAAGAAAGCAGGACATACTTCGCACCACGGATATTTTTCGCTCTTCGGGTCAGATACTCTTGAAGGGTGTGTATAATTTTAAAGAAACGATAAATCATTTCTTCAACAAGACGATTCTGAACGAAAGAAGCTAATAATATAAAAATCAATAATGGTCGTCATTTTCGACACACCTAGAGTATCTGACCCGAACAGCAAAGTATGTCCAGCTTTCTTGCCTTTACTTTACTTTGCTTTGCTTTGCTTTACTTTACTTTACTTTTTTTTATCTAATAAATAAAGGAAAAAAAAATTAATGAGAAAAAAATTGATAGAAAAATGTCCAACATTTTTTTTCACATTTTCAAAATTTTCTTGCACCAAAATATTTTTTATATTATTGTCTATATATATTTAAATTTTCATAAAGTTCGGATAAAAAAAATTATGGTTTCCGAGTCTTTTTGTGAAATTTTAGGTAGTTTTTTCCAAAAAAAAAAAAAAAATTGAAGAATTGAGAAATTCAAAAAATGACTTCTCTAAAGTACCAACTAGAGGCAAATCCGGTTTCAAAAATTTATTAATCGAGACTTTTAACCAAGTAGATATATACGAAAAAGTGTATACAGAAAAAATAAAATAAAAAATAAGCATCATTCACTTCGTTCAGAATCTAAAAGTAGGCTGCTATTGAAATTTAAACTTTTATATACATAAATATCAGAAATAACGTATATCTATTTGATTTTAATATGGAGGTATGTATTTGTTACAGAAATGACATAACAATTAAAAAAGAAAATTATTTTTATTTTTAAGAAATTATTTTCCTATAATTTGTAAAGATAAAAATTAAAACAAAATAAGTATAATTTATTTTTATACCTATTATTCTAGAAATTCAGCTTTTATTTAATATTTATTATTTATTAAACATTATATTTTTAATTTAAGTAACAAAAATTAAATTAATTTTGGAAATGCACTGTATACGATTAATACTGTTACATATAAATGTAATACTCGCTACTATAAATTAATAAAAAGTAAAGTTAAGCAAAGATAAGTAAAGTATTTAAGTGTTAACAAAAAAGTCAGTCATATTTCACACCACGCGTATTCTTCACTCCTCGGGTCAGATACTCTTGGTGGGTGTGTAGAATTTTAAAGAAACGATAAATTATTTCTTCAATGATACGATGCTGAATGAGGGTTGTTCATAATATGAAGAACAATAATAGTTGCCATTTTCAACAAATCCACCAAAAGTATCTGACCAGAATAGCGAAGAACAACCATGATACGAAGTATGTCCGGCTCCCTCTACTTATCTTTGCTTTGCTTTACTTTACCTAACTTTACTCTATTTTACTTTACTTTATTTTTTTTATTTAATAAATAAAGAAAATGATCTAATTTAATGAAAAAAAGTGTTAGAAAAAAATGTCACAATTCTTTTTTCACATTTTCATAATTTTCTGGTGCCACATATTATTGTCTTTTTGTATTTAAATTTTCATAAAATTTGTATTAAAAAAAGATAGTTTCCGAGTCTTTTTTTGTCAAAATTTGCGTAGTTTTTCTCTAATTAAAAAAAAAAAAAAATTTAGGATTTCGAAAAATGACTGCATTAAAATACCATTTAGAATCAAATCCTGTTTCAAAAAGTTACAGGTTAAGACTTTTAGAAATTATTTCCATATGAAAAAGTGTTTACAGAAAAAAAAAACATAATTTAAAAACACTAGCTTCTTCTTTTCGTTCAAAATTTAATGTAATAATAAAAATTAATATTGGATTGTTTTTAGGAATATTTTTATATTTTTTTCTTTTCATTATATATTTGATTAAATAGTAATTCAGAATATATACTTATTGGTGTTTTCGAAATTCAATAATTTGTTCAAAAAACAGTAAGTATTATGTTTGTTATTTTTTTGAAAATAGATTATTGAGAAATGCATATTATATAGTTAATGGAGGAAAATGGAATAGACCTTTATTTGGAGGAAAATGGAAATTGAAAAAAATGGATAAAAAATTAATGAAATCTCTTTTTTGGAGAAAAATACGACAAATTTTAAATTTTTATAAAATTCATGAATTTGATGAATTCGACAATCATCGGTAATTTTATTAGATATTTTTTCTATATTTGGATATTTTTTTCTATGGATATTCTTATCATAAATATTTTTTCCCGGATATTTTTACAGTTTACGGTAAAATATACATTGTAGATAAAATTATACAAGATAGAACAATACAGAATGTAAATACTATATAGAAATGTTACTCGATCAGCAAACCGAAAAACATGATGAATATCAAGTTTCAGCGTTAATTGAGTAGTTTAATATCAATTGCTGTAATAGAGATAAAGGTGGCCTATTAAATATAATATTTCAGCGTTTTAGGCCTTTTGAGTATAAAAATAATGTAGGTTGGGAGCTAAAGTTAGGATCTTGGGTACAAATTAGAATTCTGGACTACTAATTTAAATTATATAGATATATTTATTGTATGCGGGCTTACTAACGATGGATAACCCCCTAGGAAAATTATATGCACATTAATTTCAATTATAAAATATTTAATTCAATACAGATAATAACTAATAATCATTCATGTCAAAAAATAAAAATAAATATTAACTATTTAATATATTATGTTAAAATTATTTATTCATTTTGTCATTCGAGCCAAACAAAATTTGTGATTCATAATATAATATTTAGAAAATATATTATATTTACCAATTAAAAATAAAACACATTTTCGAATGTTCTCAAAAATAAATTGTATATATTGGTATTGGTCTGAATTAGCGTACATCAGTGTGAAAACACGCGGATAAAGATGCAATTCTGATTATTCATACGTGTACGAAAAACTTAAACGGATTGAATGGTTATTGAAAAAATAACACCTATTTAATTTGAAATGCTTTTCAAATTAAATGGGCGTGGATCGTGTTCTATATTCAGTTTTATTGAGTTTTTTCATTTTACTCCAAATGTCGATAATCACGCCAACCTTAATCGCTTATATAAGGTTAAATCATTAATTGGTTATTTCAATATAATTAAAAGAATTAAATTTATTATCCGGAAAAAGAACTTTCACTCGAATACGCTATGATTTTGTAAAAAGAACGTCTTGTTTTTGATCAATTCATTCACAATAAATCAATATAAATATGGCATAAAATTACATAACTGAACCTGCTTAAAAATTTATAATGTTTGCGTTTTATAATGAAGTACTTGGTGATACGGGAGGGAAAAGTCGTGCTGCTAATGTAGTTTTACATTTGACGCATGAAAAGTTAAAAAAAAAAAACACTCACTCTTTGTACATGAATAATTTTTACACTTTATGTTTACCGATCAAATCTACTTAACATCGAACGCTTTCTCTTCTCCAACCCTACATATTGCTGGAAATACATCGGGGATTTAAGGAAATATCCTACAGTCCTATACTCTGTTTACTTTGCTGGTAAAGTATAACCGATAGTCCCTTAACTTCCGCAAATATATATTCTTTTCACTTTTTCTCCATCTTAAAAGCTCCGTTATTCCACATCACCCTTACCATTCACAACCCTCTCATTCAGCTTTTCTTGTAATTGCTTTTTCTCGTGTTTCAATGTACTTTCCGTTTTTGAGTCAGTAAGCAATAATTACTCAAACAGACCGGATAACATTTCCGACGAACTGTACTGTACTTTTGCCGAAATTTCCTGGTTTATTCACCACATCTGCACCTATTTTGACAATTTTGTATTTTTTCAACGACGACGCCGGGTTCAAGTTACATAAAAATTGGACAAAGAATCATCTACGTTCACTCCACTATCTCCGCTCACTTCGAGTTTGAATTTAAGCAAAATTCGTAAGAAATTAACCACTAAACGCACAATTTATTTGGATGACCTTGGATTGAAATGAAGTTTCGAAGTTGATGATTCAATAATATTAAACTATGTAGTAAATTATTTAATGCAGTGGTGAATTGGAGTGTATACAAGGGTATACAGCACATACTATCACTTCTCTAGTATTTTTTTTTTTTTGCGTATACTCTCTAAATGTATGGCGATAAAATAGCTGGGAAAAAAATAGTATAGCACCGTATACCTATTATAATTTTGATGGTGAAACAAAATTTTCCATAATTATTTGTAATTTTTAGTTCTACTAAGATTATCTGATTAGTTGTAATTTTTCGTTGGTCAATATCAGTGGCGTAGCCAGGAATTTTCATTGGAAGGGGGGAGAGAATTATATTTATTATTTTTTATTTTATATACTTTTGTATTAGGTATTTTATAATATTATTATATTATATATTTATTTACAAATTACAATAAAATATAAACATCATAATAAAATAAAATTAAATCAAGCGGTTCTAATTATCGTAAATCAACATTTATGCATTATAACGTAATTTGTACTAATGTTTATCGTAGCACCTTTGGTCAGTCACGGTTAAAAAAGTTCAAAATATTTAGTTTACAGAGTAAGATCCGCACTTGGTACCGTCGTATTTTAATACTGACGCTTTAATAACAGCGCTGAATACCGGAGGAACAGTAGATATTTAAATTAATAACCAAAAATATTGAATTTTCAAAATAGAATAAAATAATTAGAAGACTAATGTGATGTACGTGGATTTCAATTTACACCATCGTATTCAGTGTCGAAAAATACGTAAGATGGCGATAAAACATTATCAACCTTCATTAGTTTTTATAAACTAGAAATATCTCAAAATATATTTTGTTCGTACATTTTCCGATATTTTTTCAATCAAACACTGGTAAAATGTTTAATTATTTGTCCGGAAGTAATTTTATCGCACAAAAATATTTGTGAGGAAATTTTCTATATAAGTACCAAGTTTCAAAAATAAAGGTTGAGCCAATTTTCTTTTATATACGTTAAAATGTGTAATTTTAGGTAAAACTGATGAATTTCATCGAAATTTTAACTTCAAACGATTATAGAAAAAAAAATTAACTTATGATTTTCGAGATTTTATCATGTCAATTAGATATATATATGAGTAACATTATATTAAATTTTGAAGTCTTAATATCAAAAATCAAAAATTTTATTACATACAAACAAACAAAAGTAAAGTAAAGTAAAGTATATAGGCAAGAAAGCCGGACATACTTCGCTTTTCGGGTCAGATATTCTTTAAGGATGTGTATAAAATTTTAATGAAACGATAAATTATTTCTTTAATAAGACGATTCTGAA
>JAIPRM010000850.1:20090-46512 GCA_025469315.1 Stegophylla sp. TES_Ste_2020 | reverse complement strand
AAAAAAAAAATTGAAGAATTGAGAAATTCAAAAAATGACCTCTCTAAAGTACAATCTAGAGGCAAATCTGGTTTCAAAAAGTTATTGATCGAAACTTTTGGACAAGTATTTCTATACGAAAAGTTGTACACAGAAAAAAAAAAATAAACATCATTGTAAAAACACTAGCTTCTTCACTTCATTCAGAATCTAAAAAGTCATCAAATTGGTAGGAGGTATATAAAGCCATTGTTAATATATTATATCAGGAATATATTTTAAATTTAAAAACCATTAATTCTAAACAAATTCAATAAATGTAATTTAGATGTTTCGCTAAATAAATGTATAATAAGATATTACAATATTTCGGTTGAATAATAAATTATATATTAGTAAATTATTACTCTGTTTACTCAATTAATGCGTAAGAGATTTAAATCAATGGCTCTACTACCTACTTTTTGTTTATCGAAAGCGTCTTTTTTTTTCTATTAGGTCCAGTTGTAGTACGTGTCACTAAAATCTTTTATAAAATTGACCAAAAATATTTAAATATGCTATAACTGAAAATTTTATAAAATTGACATTTTTTTTACATAACTTCAAAAATAATAAAGCTAGAAATTTGAGAGTTTCACCAAGTTTAATAAAACGATTCTGAGTAGAATTTTGATTTACAAAAGACAATTTTACTTATAAATTATAAATTTTATTGAAATTACAAAAAAAAATATTTTGTGCTCTGCTAGTTTTATATCCCACTACTATTTGAGAACAGGAAAGAAGTAAAATTAATTAGAAAATTATTTTTAATTAATAATAATAATATTTATTCTATTTGGAAAATAAATTTCAAAAACATTTTTTTCCATATTCAAAATTTTCTTTCACCAAAACACTTTTCATATTATTGTCTATCTATATTAATTTTTTATAAAGTTCGGATTAAAAAAGAAAAGTTTTGAAGCATTTTTGGTATATTATCATATTTTGGTTAGTTTTCCCAAATTTTGAGATAACTGTTGAGATTTTTGAAAAATTGCCTCTTAAAAGTACCATCTAGATACAAATTTCAATTCTAAAATTTCCTAATTGAAAAACTTTTGGACAAGTATTTCTAAACGAATAAATTTTTACATTAACCAAAAATTAAACATTTTAAGAACCCTAGCTTCTTTGCTGCTCTCAGAATCTAAAATTATGTGATAGATTATTATTTACAGTTAGCTACTAAAATATGTGTACTATATACATAAGTGATTAAATTAAATGCTCTGCAGCATCCTGTGTGTAGTGTGCTCTACATACAAAATGTTGTGCTACCCATACAAAATAACATTACAGCGCCTGAAATTAAAATTATAACACACAGTTGAATTTACTCACTTTTTATAATACGGCTCAAATACTTGAAACATTATTTTTTTAAATTGTACTTACTATATTTTTGTGTAGAATTATTTTTATCATAAAATGAATATTTTTAATGATAGTTAAGAAAAACTATAAAATATTTAAAAACTAAGATAGTGGAAACTTTATATTTTGGAAGGGTGTCAAATTTTTATTTGGTCGTTTAGGAACAAACCTTGGTTATCACAAGTTGGTCAATTTAAATCATAAATTGTTTTATTGAAAAGTTTTGAAACTTCAAAACTTGCCTGATAAAGTCATTCATGGACTGAACTCTGAACTACAATAAAAGTTTGAAAATGGTTATAAAACTGAAAATTTATTTTTTGTTATACATTTTTGTCACTAAATTAGTTTTGTATACCTTTCTAGTCAAATACTTTTAGTGAGCAGGCAAAAAAGTTTTTGTGGAGCTCTATGATTTTTCAATGTGTGGTTTTGAACTGCTGATCAATTTATTGTATTAACAAATTTTCTCAACGATTATTATTTTTTGAACACCTCTTAATATATTACTTTTACTTGAAATTATTTACTGTATTTTATTGTTAGAAATGTTCAATTATGTATTTCATACTAATACTATTTTTGATCAAATTTAGAAACTATTTGCAATTAATGACATTGGATGATGAAAGCGAACTTCCTATTTACCGAATTATATCATTATGGTTGGAAAATAAAGAAAATGATGAAATAAATTCTATTGTAGATGAACAATTCAATAAAAATCCTTCTTATAAATTTATTATAGTTCTTCCTCAGTTGGTTGCTCATTTAAATTTTCCACATGAACACGCCTTTCATAAATCTTTGGAAAACCTCATAAGTATTTATACAATTTAGCTTACTAATTAGTTTAATATTTACTCAAATTAAATATTTCATTTATATAATCTATGTATATTATAGATCGCTGTGCAATGGAACATCCATATCATACCATCCCTATTGTGTATGCTGTGGCAAATTCAAATATAGACCAATCATTTATTGAATGTGAACAGTCTACAAATAATAAAGATGAAGTAATTTATGCTCAATAATTTAATTAGTTGAAGCCTTATAAAAATAATGGGTTTTATTTTTATATTAAATCAATTTTATAGACTAGGGCCTTTGCAGCTAAACAATTAATGCGAAATTGGAAAAGTGAATCGAAAATCAGTTCTATTGTGATAAATACTGAACAATTATATGGAGCATTTATAAATTTAGCTTATGAAAAATTTACTTGCTTACTAGGCCAACGTAAATAATCTTGTTTCAAATAATATTTTTTTAAATATTAATTTACATAAGGGAAAATAATTATAAATTGTAATTATTATGTATAGGCATTAAAATACCAAATAATCAACCTCTAATGAAATTACAAACCTCCAACATCTATATGTATCCTGTGGCAACACTATTAATAAATAAAAATGGGCAATATCCAAGGATTATTAGTAAGTACCTACATTTTCCATATTTGATGAAATAATATTCAATAAACAAATTTTGTCCCTTATGATATTTCTTAAATAATTTTTAATAAATTTAACTTAAACTATATAAATTTTTAAAACAATAAATTATAAATGTTTTAAAATAAAAAAGAAATCAGGCATATTTAATAATAAGAGTTATTTGAACCATAATTCTAACATGCTTACAAAATAATTAAAACAATATTTTTAGACTTGGACCTATCTAAATAAATATGTAGTAAATCTTTAAATATAGAAAAATAATTTGATACTAACAAAAATTAATATGATCTTACGTACATATATATCTAATTGATCTGAAAAAATCTCGAAAATTATAAGTCAACTTTTTTATCTATATCCAAAAATTGAGAGATTTCATGATAACATCACAATTTTACTTTAATTTTGTTGTTTTTAAATCATAAAAAAAAATTTCTAGTACATTAATTTAAATAATAAATATTGATGTGTTTTTATTTTAAAATTTGATACCGAAAAAAATTATAATTTATAATAAATTTACTATGTAATCAATATTTTTGTCATTTTTAATTTAATTAAATTTAACATAAAATTTAAAGTTGAGCAAAAAGATTTAAATTATATTCATATTTATTATTAATTCATATAACTTTTTGTGCAAATATTACACAGTAAAATTCTTGATATATGTGTTATTACTTACCTGTGTTGCTACTTACTCTAAGTAATATATGTATTTATAACCATAAATATATGGTTAATCTAATATAATACCTTATCAACTATTTATATTGGTATTCCAAATATCCTAGTCTCCTTTTACAGTGTATGATGAAATATGGAAAATATTAGGTGTTGCATCATATTTGTTTGTTTTAAATTTACAGGTATTAATAGATTTGAAAATTCATTCTTAAATGCAGGTGGATTACATCAGCCCAAAAAAATTGATTGCATATGTTCTGATGGTTTAACAAGATCACTTTTGTTAAAGGTAAAATAAATAGATATTTATTTATTTATCATTAATAATCATTAGGTATATGCCCTAAAATAAGTATATATAGACATTAATTGAATTACTCTGGTAAATATTGAATTTAATCGTTTTTTAGGGTAATGAAGACATGCGTCAAGATGCAGTAATGCAACAAGTATTTGTATTAATGAATAAATTATTACAGTCAAATAAATCAACATCCAAAAGAAAATTGACTATAAGAACTTATAAAGTATGAAAAACATTACATAATTTTAGATTCTTAAGCAGATTGAGGTTTTTATTAACATTGATGTTACACTTTACACATAGGGTTAAAATTGGCGACATTGGTGTATGCCCTTGGATTTAAAACATTATTACATAAAAACATTCATAAATTTAATTTTCAATATTCTCTGAAACCTCTGTATTTTGACATAAACAATCAAATTTTTGAAATTTTATTAAATCTACTGCGAAATAACAATTTTAGGTACTATTGAATATTTCAACTGGGTGACTTTGTATTGAATTAAATATTTAAGAAGACTTAGGGGTACTGAAATACACTATTTATGAAATGGTGTATTATTAATCATTAACCCATTTGGTGTGCACACGCATAAAACACTTTATATTTTTTTTTAAATGCCTACCATGTTTTTTCTACCTATCATATAAATTAATTTTTGTGTAAAAAGTTTTAACCATTTTACAAAAGAGATAACCGAAATTAAAATTTACACATATCCATTTTTAACAAAATTTTTGTCTATAGTCACTAAAAATAATAAAATAAGTGTTTAATTATGCCTCATCTATGTACTTATAACAATGTAATAATATTGAAGTAAACCTGGCTAGAGAGATCTCGAGAATGATAAAAAATTTATTAAAAACTAATGATGCTTAAATTAAATCTTAAATTTTCCAACTCTGTAAATTCTGTAAATAAAAAAAAAAATTGCTTACAAAAATTATTTTTTTCAAAAAAGTAATCAATCCAAAATATGTAGAAAAAAAGTAAAGTAAAGTAATGCTAAGATAAACAAAGTATAGACAAGAAAGCCGGCCATACTTCGCAACACGGGTATTCTTCGCTTTTGAGTCATATACTTTTGGTGGGTGTGTAGAATTTTAAAGAAACAATAAATAGTTTCATCAAAAATATGATTCTGAACGAAGGAAGTTAATAATGTAGAGGACAAAATCAGTCATTATTTTCAACACACTCACCAAGAGTATTTGACCCAAAGAGCGATGAACATCCGTGATTCGAAGTATGTCCGGCTTTCTTGTCTATACTTTACTTCACCTTACTTAACTTTTTTTGATTAAATAAATAAAACAAGCCGGACATACTTTGCACGATCAAGCTATTTGTTCAATAAAATGATTCTGAGCAAAAGCTTCAAATACTATTTAATAATAATAATTGGCGATAAGGAATTTAACAAAATGTTATTTAATAATATTGGGTATTGTGCGTGTTTGGCGTATGTATGTGTTTGAGGTAATAAATGTCTTAATAAAAATAAAAAATGCAATAAAAATTTATTTTTATAAATTATTAAATGGTCAACCTCTTAGTAATTAGCAGGGCTGTGAATTTCATGCATTTGCATGTTTTTTTTTGCTATATTGTATAAATATTGTATAAGAAAATGGATTCGAACAAAATTTGTTCTGTGTTATTCATAATTCAAATATGAAATCTTATTTTGCATATGTGTATTATTGCTTTTTTCTCAATTAAATAATAAGTTTTACTCATTTTTAAAATTTGGACGATACAATTTTACCAGAGTTATTTTATAGCAGTGGTAATAATGTGGTAATATGTTAAAATAAGTCTGGAGTTGCATGTATTTTTTAAGTCCATTTTTCTAAGTCATTTTACAGTAACAATATTTATTAAAATAAATAAAACATTTTTTTCAAATTGCACATTTTGACATTTATTTCATATTTTAGATTTTTTAGTGCATATTTTACCTATTTTTAGTGCATTAATGCATGCATATTTCACACTTTGTTAGTGCATGAAATTCACAGCCCTGGTAATTAATGTAATTGGCATTTTGGTCTTTTTATGGGATTCCTTGGGTTTTGAACTAATTATAGAATTAACTTTTTTTCCAATAATAGATACTTCCAATAAAATTCACTACATTTTTTCAAATGTCCAGTAATAGTCCAATATTATTAATCAGTAACAAAGTAATCCATGTTTATTTTTATTTAAAGTAATTTTTCCATACTTTTTCAGATTTTTTTTCAATAAAAACATTGTAAAATTTTTAATTATTCGTCTATGAAATATTTTCATACACCAAAATATTTGCAATGAAATTCTCCATCTAAGTACCAAGTTTCATAAAGATCAGTTGAACCAATTAATTTTTATATGCGTTTAAGTATGTTATTTTATGTAAAACTAATGAATTCTGTCAAAATACTTTCAACAGTTAAAAAAAAGAAAGTTGACTTACGATTTTCCTGATTTTTGTATTAGATTTATAGATCTTCATATCCATACATTAAAATTTTATGAAATAAAAACTTACAAAATATGAGAAATTTTCTTTTTTTCAAATTTCTATACTTACTTCAAAATTGGTCAAAAGTTTTTGAAATTTTTATGAGATATGCTCGTGATTAATTTTTAGTAGTTAATGATAGTTTCAAGTCTCTATTTCTATTATTTTGGAAGGTATTACTAAGTAACTACACTTGATTTCACGATAATAATTATTTCGGTATTTCCAGAATATTTGTCCGTACTTTTTCCAATTTTTCTTTAATCAAAACCTTATAAAACTTTCAATAATTTTTCCATAGAAAGTTTTATTACACCAAAAATTTGTCTTGTAATTCTCTATTTATGTACCAAGTGTCCTATAAATCAGTTGTGCCAATTATTTTTTATGTGCGTTGAAGTGTATAATTTTAAGTAAAATTAATAATTTCTATATAATATGCTCAATACTCATAGCATGCAAACAATATGATCAAGCGTGTGATTTTCTATTAAACTAATGAATTCCATCAAATTGCTAACATTAAACAGTTATAAAACAAAAACTTGACCAACGACTTTCGAGATTTTTTCAGTACCATTAGAAATACATATGAATATGTTTGTATTAAATTTTCAGCTCTAAATATCCATACATTAAAATTTTATGAGTTAAAAACTAACAAATGATGAGAAATTTTCGAGATTTTCAAAATGCCATATTTATCTCAAAATTGGTCAAATGTCTTTGAAAATTGTATGAGGTGTACGCGTAACTATTTTTATTAACTGGTGAAAATTTTAACTTTCTAACTCCATTATTTTGTAGGTTAAAAAAAAATGAATTTACAAAAATTTGGGTTATGCCATTTTATACTGTTTTTTGTCAATTTAATATAAAAACATGATGTAAAAAACAAAATATTCTTTGTTTTGTCCAGAGTTTAAATTAAAACTTGTTTTTATAAATAAAATATTTGCTAAAATGTTTTTTTTATTTTTAGGTGATCCCCTTTTCTCAACAAAGTGGAATTGCTGAATGGTGTGTTAACACTATGTCCTTAGGTAATTACTTAGTGGGTGGAAATCCAAATCAAAAAGAAGGTGCACATCAAAAATATAGGCCAAATGACATTCTGCCATCAGAAGCTAGAAATATAATTAAAGTATGTATTAATTTATACTAATTTTGTTTATTTATTAACACAGTAGAAAATTGTTTATTACGACATTAATTGTACAAGTACATTTAAGTAAATTTATGTACTTAAAATACAGTAAAGTAGTAAATCATAGATAAGTAAAGTATCCACAAGAAAGCCGAACATACTTCGTACCACGGGTATTATTCACTTCTCGTGTCAGATACTCTTGGTGGGTGTGTATAATTTTAAAGAAACAAAAAATCATTCCATCAATAATACAAATCTGGACAAAGGCAACTAATAATATAAAGAACAATAATAGTCGTCATTTTCACAAACCTATGAAACCCATGAAAAGTATCTGACCCAAATAGTGAAGAATGCCTGTGGAGCGAAATATGTCTGTCTTTCTTTCTTGTCTATACTTGACTTTGCTTTGCTTTACTTTACTTTACTTTCTTTATCTGATTTATAGAGGAGAAAAAAATTTAATAATAATAAAAAAAATAAATAAAAAAAACGTGTTAGAAAAAAATATTCACATTTTTAATATCTTCTTGCACCAAAATATTTCTCATACTATCTATGTTTAAATGTTCATAAAGTTTGATTCCAAATATGATGATTTCATTTCTTCAAGTTTACGATTCTATACGAAGGAAGTTATGAATATAAAGAAATAATATAGTCATCGAAATACCCATCAAGAGTACCTGACTTGAACAGCAATGATTACCCATAGTGCAAAGGATGTCAGTATTTGTAAAGTATTGCTTTACTTTACTTTTTTTTGTCTAATAAATAATAAAAAAAATAAACTAATGATAAAAAAAAGTTGTACTCCACACCTTGGGGTGTTCTTTACACTCGGTGGGATACTCTTGATGGATGTGTTGAATTTTAAAGAAACAATAAATTATTTCTTCAATAAAATGATTCTGAGCAAAATTTCAACTAATACGAGAATAATTATCAGTTTTGAAGGACTGAACTTAAGTGTTGAATTATAAGCTTGAAAACTATAACTGAAATGTTGTCCCATCTGTTATCAAGGCCTATGCATACCCATGTTTACTCCCATTACCGAGTTTACTTAATATTTATTCTGAGACTTCATTAAAATTTTTGTTATAGTCATCTAAAGACAATGGAGATAGCCAATTTAGAAGACTAGAAAAATATTTTGATGTTTGTAAAAAAATAAAACCTGTATTTCGATATTACTTCTTTGAAAAATTTTTGTCACCTTCAATTTGGTTTGAAAGAAGACAAGCCTATATTCATAGGTAATAAAAGACAATATTTTATTCTATACTTAATAAAGCACATAATCATTTTTTCAAGTGTTGCTACTAATTCTATGGTTGGATACATATTAGGCATTGGAGATCGCCATATTCAAAATATACTGATTGATAATAATACTGCTGAACTTATACACATTGATTTTGGTAATACATAAAAATCTTTAGATATTTTTCATGTAATGAAAATCTTTTAAAAATTTAAAATTTTATTTAATGTAATGAGAATAAAAAAAAGTACTTATTATTTTCCTAATTTAGGTATTGCATTTGAACAAGGAACTTTATTGACAACACCAGAAACTGTTCCATTTAGATTGACAAGAGATATTATAGATGGTATGGGTATCTGTGGCATAGAAGGAACTTTTCGAAAGTATATTTGGAATTTATTATTTTTTTTTTTTCAACACTAAAATACCCACTTAACATGTTAATTAAATAGATGTTGTGAAAAAACCATGTTTGTTTTACGCCAAAATCAAGATGTAATTGTCACAGTTGTTGAAGTCTTATTGTATGACCCACGTTATGAATGGACATTGACAGAAAAAAAAGCAGCTCAACTTCAAAATCAGGCATCATTTGAAATTCCTAATATTGATAGTTGTAAATCAATTATTAACTTAATTATTATTGTATTGATTCTTATTAATTTTATTTGTATTAGCTATCGAACTCAACAAGTTAGCTGAAAGGTCACTTAACAAAGTCCGCCTTAAATTATGTGGTATGGAGGAAGCAGGATCTGCTGCAGCCAGTATAAATGGACAGTGTAATAGGTTAATACAAGACGCTAGAGACCCAAAAAATTTATCTTTGATATTTCATGGTTGGCAAGCATACTTGTAATTTTTGTAAGTATTTTTAACTCTAATCATAAAATTGATTGATATTTACTATTTAGACATTCATGTGATCTATTGCACAACAAATGAGCATAAGTAACTCTGATTTAACATTACTCTATGCCGGCAGGTCACTAGATGTAAAATTTGAAAACTTGTCACGTTTAGTTATTTTACATTTTGGCTTATTAAATTAAATATTTTGATTAGGGCTTTTAATCAATGATTGTAATATTGGCCATTATAAAAAGTCTATGCAATTTGAATTATATATTGAATAATAATTGTTTGATTATGCAATTATCAGCTAAAACACTTTCTATGCTTATTAGTTATTATTATATATACCTTTGTAAAATTTATATCCCATTCGCACATAGGCATCTACAGACGGAGTCTCTTAGCAGTGTTACACCACTCCAGTATATTTACCTCTGAATAATATTCTATGTATTTACGAACACTATGAATTCTGTTTGATATACCACAGATATATCTGTGTTTATGACCTTTTGTCTTTCCATTATTGATACATATAATATATAACATTGCTTTAAAATTTTAAATATATGTAGAAGGGTAGACAAATGCTTAATACTATGCTCCTGTTCCTGTATTGACTACTTTTCTGTTATTTTATTTTTAATTACTGGAAAACTAATTATTTTTACTTTGTTTTTAAGGTAATATCAAAAATTTCCAGTAAAGAATTCCAGGGATACATACTTGCAATACTGTTATAACTTTGATTAAATTGTTCATATCATATACACTGTCAGACATAGATTTAGTTAAGAATATTTTTATATTTAAAATATACAATTTTATTTGATTAAAAATATTTTAAATTTACATTTATAAATTACAATAAATACAATTTAATAAATGTTTTTAGTACAATATTGTTTTAAAACAAAATATTCAGTTATGTCACAATGATGAGACTTCATCCCACAGTAAATAATTTTAAAACATATTAAGGTATCTTTAATAGCACCAAAATATTTTTATAATCTTTAACGGTATGGTGTAAAAAATGGGGCATTGCCTCCAGGCAATGACTGTTGAGCAGGTTGTTCAATATCTTCATATGATTGTGGAACTGAAGTTCCTCTACCTTTAAAATATTATACTTTATTAATAAATAAAATGGGACTTGAATTATTCTTCAAAAGTATAAACAACTAACTTATATAATTTTGTAAGGGAGATGGTATACCATCAGAAACTCCATTACTGCTATCTATACACATTCGGCTAAGAATTGATAGTGTTACGAAACGCAAGATCAAATTTCCCATAACACAGAGAACGCTAAATGCATCTGAAAAACCTGAGAACATAAGAAAGTTAATTTTAAATATAATTATTTTAATATATGGAGTAAGTATTTACTTACGAAATATATTGGGGAAAAAACAATAAATAGTAACAATGTCTAAACATATTGCAGCAAGGTTAACAGAAATGGCCTGAAAATATAAACATAAATATTAAATAATAGTAAGTTAGTAAAAGCTTGGTTTATATTTTTTTAATTAAAAAATAATAATCAAGATAAAAACAACGAGATAACTTAATTATGAATTCTTAATAATTGAATAAAAAAGTAGATGGTAGGTGGTATGGAAATTTCTAAAATTTTCAAAATGTTATACTTAACTCAAAATTGATCAAATCTTTTTGAAATTTTTAAGAGATGTTCTCGTGACCATTTTATTTATTTGTGAAAGTTTCAAGTCTATCTGCATTATTTTAAAAGTTATGTTAAAAGAAATTTTCAGTTTTACGGAAATTCCAGTAATACCAATAATAGTATTTTGTAAATTTTTTAACAGATTTTCCTCGTTTATTAGAAAAAATATTGAGAAATTCGAAAAAATGACATCTCCAAAGTACCATCTGGATGCGATTTTGTATCTATAAAGTTACTAATCCAACCTTTCAAACAAGTATTTCTATAAGAAAAAGTCTTTACAGAAGAAGAAAAATATACATCATTGTAAAAACATAAGCTTCTTCACTTCATTCAGAATCTAAAATAATTATCTATAAAGTATAATGTAATAATATATTAATTATTAAGTATTTCATATTACCTATGAAAGTGGGCCATTAACTATAAAGCTTATATTATGTACCCTTTTCTGAATGACACACACAATCTGATAATCCTAGACAGGTGTAATGAATTTTAAAGAAGTGATAAATCATGTCTTCAATAAAACTTCTGAGACGAGCTTTAGTTAATAATTAGTATAAAATGATAAATAGTAAACGTCAGTATATTTAACAGTTGTTATATAATTACAGAATAATCCTTGTCCTAATTAATTATTTGTGTAAATGATCAAATTTGTATACACAATAATAAGTGTTGGTATCACCAAGAAGTCATAATTTGACCATAATAACAATACATTTTTATGTGATGGTACACTGATCTTACATAATATTATACTGGTAATAAGCATTGAACTTAAATGTTGAACTAAAAATTAATTTGACATATACAGAATTTATGAAAAACAGAAATTGATTTTTCATATATGCAAATATTTTATTAATAATTTAAAATACAACAAATATAAATATAATAATAAAAAAAATTTGATTTAATTTGATTGTATATTATATATTGATACACCTGATATTAATTATCAAAAAATTCTTAAAAAAATATAATTTATCTTAAAAAAAAATTTTATATTTTACCTATATTGTATATTAAGTTATCTATAGCTAATTATTTATTATAAAAAGTAAAAACAAAACATTAACGATGAAGAAGTAAAGTAAAGTACAGACAAGAAAGCTGGACATACTTCACACCACCGATATTTTTTGCTCTTTGGGTCATCTACTCTTGAAGGGTATGTATAATTTTAGAGAAACGATAAATAATTTCTTCAATAAGACGATTCTGAATGAAAGAATTTAATAATGTAAAGAACAATAATAGTCATCATTTTCAACAAATATTCCAAGAATATTTGACCCGAAGAGCAAAGAATATCCCTGGTGCAAAGTATGTCCGGCTTTCTTGTCTATACTTTACTTTTAATTTACTTTTTTTATCTAATATATAAAGCAAAAAAATAAAATTTAGAAAAATGTCCAACATTTTTTTTTTCACATTTTCAAATTTTCTTGCACCAAAATGTTTCTCTTATTATTGTTTATGTTTTAATTTTCATAAAGTTTGGATCAAAAAATGATGGTTTTCGAGTCTTTTTTGTCAAATTTTGGGTAGTTTTTTTTTTCAAAAAAAAAAAATTGAAGAATTGAAAAATTCAAAAAATGACCTCTCTAAAGTACCAACTAGAGGCAAATCCAATTTCAAAAACTTTTGGTCTAGTATATCTATTCAAAACTGTTTACAGAAAAAAAATAAAAAATAAATAAACATCATTGTAAAAACACTAGCTTCTTCACTATGCTCAGAATCTGAAAATGATTGTATTGATGAACTACAATATTTATGATGAAAAATAAATACACAATTTAAATATTATTGGAAAATCTATGTTACTAGGTATAAATATTTTCCATATTGGTGATTGTGAAATTATAACAACGATGTATGTCTTTGTACGCGTCCTATATCAAAGCTTGTTATGGATATGTATTTAAAGCTTGACAAAATTTCTGGAGAAAAATTTTGAATAGAAGAAACCTTAAAATCGACGTAATAAAAATTATCTACAGAATCTTAATATTATAATATGCAAAACTATGCATTTTTATGAAAATATGCACCAACACCAACATATGCAAAACAAAAATTTGCCATTCCCTTCATTTAAGTATGATTGATGAAAATCCAATTACAGCATTATAAAGATATAAACATACATTACATGCAAAATCCTGTCTTTAATTATAATCATTACATACATAATATATAATAACTCGCTTTCATGTTTATTTTAATCAATGTCATAAACAAGCATGATTTTCATACTATAAACAGCTGTCCGGATTAAGCGAAGTCTAGACTAATGAGGTTCTAATGTACTTCTATTATTTAAAATCTAATTGAATACTTACTAGTTGTGCCGGTTTTTCATTTTCTGTCTGATACATTGCCCATAGTAAGCATGCCAAGAACATAATATTGTAAAACAGATAAGAGTCTGGACTCCAACTTCCTTGCACACCCCTGTGATACCACAAACATACATTTTAAGAAAAAAAAAAAAATTAACAAACAAAATAAATTTATTTACCAGGTAATTAATATGAAGTGTGCAATAAACACAGTCTTGACTGGCAAAACTGGTATCTGATTCAAATCTAATGCCATCACTTAAATATCTAAAAAAATAACAAATATTAGTCTTTTAAAAAAAATTTATTGTACAACATGTTTCAAAAGTCTTCATTCAATCACAAACTGATATAGTTCGGCAACAGTTAATTACAGGTAATGACCAATATATTAATGAAAAGGTAAATTAACCAAATTTATTTAAAGTTATCTAGCTATAAATTTAGAACCATAATGATAAGTGAATTATGTACCGTTAGCGGTAGATGGGTGCAAAGGAAACGATGATTTGGCGATTCATCTCTGGCCACCAAGTTCCCCTGATCATACAGTGTGATTTTTTATATGGTGTTATGTAAAAAAGGAAGTGTATGTATCACCATTACCTACAAACTTGGAACAGCTTAGAATCAAAATCACAAATACTATTAAGGCTGTGACACCAGATATGATCAACAACGTTTGGGAGTAATTTGAATACCATAAACATGTATGTGGGGTGACTGGTGGAGGTCATATTGAACATTTGTAACCAAAGTAATTAAAACTTGACTATTTTAAGAATATATTTTACTTTATTTCACCCTTATAACTTCATTTTTAAAAGAAATATAAATTTTTGAAATCGGATAAAGACTTATGATACAACCTGTACAAACTAATGATATACCATTTTATTGTATACTAACTATGTGGTAAAAAAAAATACAGGAAACTAAATGTTCAAGAAAATAAAAACGAATGGCAGAACACTACTCCAGTATTCCACCATGATAATTGAACATATTGGGATATTAATGATATTATGTAACAAAATTAGTCTGATTATATAAAGGGTGTGATCAATTAAGATAAGATTATTTTTCAATATTAAATTTGCTTTGCTTACTCACTCCAGTTTTCGGTAATAATATCACAGTCAAATTCTACTCTTTAAAATTCGACATTGACAATCATAATTTATTTTTCTCTTCACAAATTTCAAATTCGTTAATTTTGAATACAAAGGTATGACTTTTAATTATTAATTAATAATCACAGTTAGACAACAGTTTTGGTGTTTATAATGTGGATAGATAATAATATACTGGAGTACTCACTATATTCCCCATACATAATAGAAGAATTTCTATCATAAAACTTCTATTATTTATATTCCCAATGTTAGGAAAAACGAGCCGATTTGATAAACGCTACACCCCTCCCACTATCGAAGGGCAACATTTTGACCCGCCCATTACTTTACATGCAACTATTGTAAACTTTGACCACAGAGTATATTCATATACTCTGTGCTTTGACTTGGCCATAACTCACTAACTAGTAACTAATGGCCATAACTAGCCAAGTTTGGTATTAATAGTTTTATATTGATTAGACTTAAGGTCTTAAGGATATAATTCAAAACTGTGAAAAAATTGGAAAATGTACAAACATTTTTTCCAATCCGCTTATGAATGTACCTCTATATTATTTTAGATTCTGAACGAAGTGAAGAAGCTTACGATTTTACAATGTTTATTTTTTTTTTCTCTTTCTGTAAACACTTTCGTATAATTTCTATACTTGTCCCAAAGTTTCGATCAGTATGTGTATAGAACCAGAATCACACCCAGATGGTACTTTAGAGAGGTCATTTTTCCAATTTCTCAATACTTTTTCCAAAAACGGGGAAAAACTGTCGAAAAATTGAAAAACGGCAAAATACGCAATTTCCATAAAATTGAAAATTACTTTTTGACATAACTTCTAAAATAATGCAGCTAAGGACTTGAAATTTTCACCAACCACTAAAAATAGTTATGAGAACATATCATAAGTGTTTCAAAAAGATTTGATCAATTTTGAGTTAAGTACAGCATTTTGGAAATTTCTAATTTTTTGTTAGTTTTTCTGTAATAAAATTTTTGATTTTTGATATTAAGACTTGAAAATTTAATATCAGCTCACTGACATTATGTCTACTTGATCTGAAAAAATCTCAAAAATCGTTAGTCAACTTTTTTTTTTATAACCGTTTGAAGTTAGAATTTCGACTAAATTCGTTAGTTATACCTAAAATCACGCACTTTAACGTACATATAAAAAAATTGGTTCGACCGATTGTTTTGAAATTTGGTGTCTAGATAGAGAATTTCATTCCGAATATTTTGGTGCAATAAAATTTCTTACGGACAAAGAATTAAACATTTTACAAGGGTAAAACTAACAAAAATCGAAGAAAGTACGGACAAATTTTATTATATTTCTATATAAAAACCACATAAAAGGTAGGTATTCGCTTATCCTATGTTATATATTTTTCAATGCTAAATTTAATACTATACAAGCCAGTAATTACGGTGTGGCTTTTGGACTGCCACCGCCCAAATACATTTCTCAATGCCACAACGCCTTATCAGTTGTCACATATTACACGGACTACCCCATGTTTATGTATACACCATGTGTATACATGTACATGTATATGTTTACAAGTGTTTCCCAAACTTTTTTTACGGCCGCGGGAGATTTTTCAATTTAAATAATTAATTTAATTGAATTAAATTTTTCTTAATTAGGTACCTTTTTTTAATGCATATATTTTTAAAATCAAATAAAGCTATTAGCATCAATACGATAATTCCGGTCAGATAAAAAGTAATAAATCATATAAAACGTGTATTTATTATTAAGTATGACACCTATTTATAAGTAGGTAATGAGTAATGACAAATTAAATATTAACCACATATTTAATAATTCGTACATTACGTTTATGTGACAATGGAATGAAAAATATTCACATTGAAACAGTCATTACTGACTTTTATAATGCCCTTCAATCAAGCTTGTAACCTCAATTGCCCCCCTTGGGTGGTTCTAACGCCCCTAAGGAGGCGATATCGCCCACTTTGGGAAACACTGATGTATACATTATTAAAAAACAGTATTTAACCTACTATTTTATATTTATATTATTAACTTCCTTCGTTCAGAATCGTTTTATTGAAGAAATGATTTATCGTTTCTTTAAAATTCAATACACCCGTCGTACGAAGTATGTCCGGCTTTTTTTTTTATAGTCTTCATGGTAGTTACCATAGTAAAATATGTAGAACAATGGTAATTGGTAATTACTATCTTTGAACTTTGATCAACTTTAGTTATAGCACAGAGTACATGAGTAATGTATGCAATAGTATGAGTTAATAAGTTCATATACTCTGTGTTTATAGCCTTAGATTATCAATGGTATCAAAATATTCAGATTTATTTTCTCCCATAGTAAAATACTGTTGAGTATATAGTATTAGTATACTAATATCTAATATCAGTATGAATAATAACTCAATTGTGATTTTAATATAGTCTTTTATAAATGACAGCGTAAATCGTAATAATAATATATTAAATTTGTATTCAAGACACCAACCAGTAGACAGATGATAATGTTGTATTAGGAATTATGCTTAATATTGTTATATAGACATTAGACATACAGTGTGTATTGTACATAATAATGCTTAATATGAAGCATCTCTTTCTTACAAAAAAAGAAGTATTAACTTAATTATTAAGTGTAGCTTAATTTTTATGTCAATTTTGTTTCATAAATACATATAGTGAAATTTGACCAATAATTTTAGTCATAATTGGAGAAAATCGCTGAGGTGGTTTCCTAAATCTAATTGGTCTAGGTGTTTTATTTACTGTAAAGGAATCGGGATTTGGGTCTGTAATGATTTGATTATTTTCTAAATTTTCATTCATTTCTCAAGGGGGTATGAGTAAAATTGAATCACGTAAAGTTGTCGTGGACTATTAATAACTGATCATTATGTCTTTTCCAAACTTCCATCATTGAGCTCTACCTCATACATGTTACCTATGCGATTAATAATTTTTCACCCATTTGAACTTCCTCATTTAGGAACTTGCTTAGTGCTTATAATTAATTAATGCTAACTTTTTACTAATGCAACCTAAATAATATATTAACAATAAAATATTTTGATTTTTAACCAATATTTTCAATTCCATTCAATAAAATGTTAAAGGAAGTATCTAGTATATTATCAATGGCGCACACAAGATGTTTTTTCGGCGAGGGTTATTAAAAAATTGAATCAACCACTTTATATCATTATGAACTACATAAATTATAGATGACTATCTGTTGAATTGCTAAACCACTGTAACAGCTAGTTAACCTCTAAAATAAAACGGTATATTAAAAGTAAAATAGAACAAATTTATTTACCACCTACCAAAAATTACAAACTTTTTGGAGCCCAAGGTAAATCAAAATTTTAAAACGATATCATGCATTAAAAATGGTTTCTCTCAAAATTACAGTAAAACTAAAGTAAAATGAGGTTATACAGCGTCATAACGCTACGTAAATCAAAAATATTCCTCAATTCGACATAAAAACTTGGAATTAAAAGTTTAAAAGAAAAATTAATTTTCATATTTTTTTCAAATTAGATACCATTTTACATGACTACCGCACAAAACGATTTACACTGTTGTTTTCAGAATCAAAAATAAATTATAATTGAGAATAAAAACAAAATTTAAATTAGAGAGATGAGTGGTAAAAAGGATTTAAAACAAGATAACCACAATGTCCAGGTAATTGAATACTGATTTTTTAACATAATGTGTAAAAGTACATTAAATTATAAAAATGTTCTGAAAACAGATACTAGATACTACTAAACGCAATACTAGAGAAAAAATTTCGGGAGGGGTTGTAACCCCTTAACCCCCTCTCTGGGTACGCCACTGTATATTATGTAAATAATAAATAATTCAAAACATACCTTAACTGTTAAATCAATATTCCTATCTTTAGTTTTATTAGTTGGTTAAATTAAGCAAAAAAAAATATGAAAGATGGTTAAGTATTTGTGATCAATGGTAATAGAATTCTAGTAATCACTAATAATCTGTACTGATGGAATATTACTCATCATTTTTACTCCCTGAAATCAAAGGTCACATAAAGATAAAATTCTTATCTAAATTAAGAGGTCAAACTAGATCTAATCAGAAATCCATCATGTCCTGCAATTGTATGTTAATTCTCTCTTTCAAACATACTATGATTATAACATAACAAATATATTTTTAGCAAAGCAAATATTGTTGTTGGCTTGAATATTTGAGAAAATATATGTTTAATCAAAAATAAAAGTTAAAACGGTTCATAGGTATCAACAGTATCGTGCGCAGGGGGAGAGGTTGGGGTTATATCCCTTCCCCATTGAATTTTTTCCTGTGTTATTTTTTGACAAAAATACGAAACAAAATAAATACTCCTTTAATGAGTACCTGTAAACAGATGGTTAGAAATATTTAGTACGTTCATGAAAAATGAGATATCAATATGAATTATATTCATAATTAATGAATAATTAATTATAATTAATTACGAGTTATAAAATAGAATGATAAAATAACTGAAGTAGTCTGTACTTTAGTTGTAGATATATTTACAACTGTGATATTCATATTTTTGCATATGAACAGTACCTAGCAGTGCGTAAACGGGAATACCACGGCCCACGGGGTTGCACTTTTGACCCCAAAAATAATGCAGGAGTTGCAAAAGTACATTTTTGCGATCCTTTCAAAAATATAATATGAATAACAATCTAAACATGAAGTTGTTATAAAAATTATGATTTTAATCAATATAATTCATGAAGACTAGAAGGTATCTAGTCTTTTTGATATAGTTTTTTAAATTATATTATTTATGTTTTCCCATAAGAATAAAAGCGCGGTGGCACTAAACTGTTACTAAAAACAATAATTATGACAACGAATCACAAGATAAACTGAAGAGAAGCTTATCTTCACTCTCCACTCCGAAAAAAGTCCAAAATTTGATAAAATTAACAATGTTGCCACAAAGAATATATTTCCTATTATTTAAGATTTCTATGATTTATTGCTACCCTGCTAATTTCAAATTATCAAAAAATGTTCATAAAATGTAGACATTGAAAACTGATAATCAACAAAACTGGTATTATCAAATTAACAGTTTAGCCTGAATATTTAATATTAATTATTATATTTTCAAATCAAATTATACAATTACTCATATATTTAGGTACATTTTGTAAAATTATGTATATATATTTGTTTTTAATTGGAAGGAGGGGATGTGGGGTGCTAAGGGAGCCATTAGCAAGTTTTTTTATTAACTTTTGCAACCCCTTAGACTTCACCCAATTTACACCACTGGTACCTAGTTACAAGTATTTATTCAAAAATTGCACAGGTAATAAAAATTAATAAAATACATGTATTTATTAAATACTTCATTGTGTGTAAAAAGAGCTGTTGTAGTTTTTTGTGTTATTAACCATATTATATTAAATACATAAAGCATAAAATAAAATAGGTAACTTTTAGTTAATCAAAATGTATTTTTTGTTTTATTTAAAATAGTATTCATAGGATAATAATATGAAAAAGTATCATTTCGGGTGAAGCGAAAAAATAATTTTTTTATTCTAATTGTACCTATGATTAGGTACATAATCTATATTTTACATACTGATTAAAATTTGCTTAAAATTGGAATGTTGTAAAAAAACAACATAAAGACCATGATAATATAACAATAAAAATATTTTTAACTTTTAGTTTGATTACAGGCCTATATACTGTAAACAGTCCTAAGCATAGGAATAAAGGGTACCCCATTACTGATGAAAGTAGTGTAAAATGTATAAAATGACACTCCATCAAAAATCTACTAAAATCAGTTGTCAACTTTTAATTTTAAAAGCTTTAGATTTCAAAACATGGCCAAATTGATTTATTAGCATACCTAAGCCCTCCTTATGGGTGGCACAAAATTTATTTTACACATACATTCAAAATAGAAAATTCCTTAAAAATATTAATGCTACATTTATATTAATATTATTAATAGACACCTAATAGCTGATACGGAAACTAGATCATACACATATTGTAAAATATAACATTTAAATACCATAAAATTAGGTTTTTAGATTTTGAGTGTAGTGAAGAAGCTTGTGTTAATACAATGATGTTTATTTTTTTCTGTAAACACTTTCTCGTATTGAAATACTAGTCCAAAATTTCCAACTGGCATGTTTTTGAATCACCATTTGCCTTCTAGTAGGTACTTTTGAGAGGTGAATTTTTGAAATTCTCAAAATTTGACAAAAACGACTCAGAAAGTATCTTATTTTAATTCAAACTTTATAAAAAATTAAATATAGATAGACAGTAATAAGAGAAATGTAGTTTAATTATGTTTTGTATAAATAAACATTATACATTTTTAGGAAATTTGGCTTATATAAATTGAAGAACACTTAGAATTGCTTTACTGAAGAGATTATTTATTGTTTCTTTAAAATTCAATACACCCAACAAGAGCATCCCACCCAAGGAGCAAAATAAAACCCATGATTTGAAGTATGTACAGCTTTAATTATATCAATACTTTAGTTAATAAGATTCGAAAGTGAGAAAAATTTTTATTTTTCATTAAATATTGTCTACAATTTCATTTTATTATCAGAATTCAATAGTATACATTAATCCATTAAGGTATCAAGAAAATTTTGTCTTCAACGAGTCATAAATTTTTAAATAACAAATACGACCATGTTCAGAAAACAGCTGAAAATTTGAATAATTTCCATAAAATATACAGGAAATATCTATAGCCGTGATAAACAGCAACTTACGTATAATAATGTTGCCATTTTAATAATTGTACACTATAAAATAAAGTTTCAAAATAAATAACAAAGCACACATATTCTATGGTACATATATTGTTTTAAGGACGCATTATACGGACCATGGAGGGGGCAAATGCCCCTATCAATCCTCTCACAGGTACACCACTGAATTGATTATCCTTAGAAATAATGAAATGGACATTGGACATAATCTACAAAATAATTATTATTTGTTAAAACATACACAATGTAAAACTAAGAATTATTATTTTCTATGGTTACTAAGCTAAAAATTATTTTATGAAAAGATGATTTATTGTTTTAATTTTTAATTTCAACACACCCATTAAAAAATATACAAATCAAAATTCGAGTACATCCAATTATTTGTACAATGTTTATTAGGAAAATTAACAAATACACATGATTATAATAAAATCTTTTTAAATTATTTATAAATGTCATCAGACATAATTTTATTAAATATATTAAACTAGCTGAATTACCTGGCGTTGCCCGTTCTTACTGAGATCTGTTTTAAATATTATGTTTTCCTATTACCTATATATTAAATAAATTACCCGGCTTTGCCGGTTGCCCATGTGTAGTTTTTGCTTTCTCTACATTAAATTCTTAAAACAAAACACACATTGTGTTTTATAGAAGAAAATAATGTATTTTTTTTAATTTTATCAAATGCTAAATAGTAGTAATAGCTAAATTATAAATAAAAAATGATAATAATAATATTTACAAATGATTTTAATGATTCTATACAAATATTTGTATTTAAAAATGATTCTATAATTAATATAATAATTCATATAATTTAACTTTATTTATGAATATTTACAAATGATTCTATACTAAGTTGCTCAATTCTAATATGAGTTAAGTCAAATCCTCTTGGTATACCACATTCAGTTTTATTTCATGGTGCATGAACATATAAATTGTCAGATCTTCCAACTCTAGAAAATGCCACCTACAATGGTAATCCATGTGAAAAACAATTTATTTTCATTGCAAAACAGACTTTTACTGGAAACTGAATTCTTCTAAACTTAAATGGAAAATTCTTGGGTTATAATGGTATTTTCAGTTCAAAAAATTTTTTCTCTCTTAGCACAAAATTTCAGCTTTGTTTAAATTTTTTGTAAGAGAGGTGACACAGAGCCTAGTCCTATTACATAATCTAAGAGAGTTCAAATTTCTCAATAATGTGATTATTGAGGATTATTTATAAAAAGTATTATTTTTTGATAGCACAATTTATATTATTGAGCAATAGTTGGTATTTTCCATACAACTTTCATATAATTAAAACTATTGTTAAAAATATTATATTACTTAGTAGTTTATAATTTTCAGTAAATATTTATTTATGACAGAGTGCGTAAACAATTATAACTGTAATGATGAATGAAATAAAATTGTGAATTATAGATTACTCATAGTATTTGGTACAACCTTGTGAAAAAAAAAAAAAACAAAATTGGAAAAATTTTAAATAGTGTCATCACAAAATTGCTACATAAAAAAGGCCTGTTCTTTTATATATATATATAAGGATTAAATTAAATAAATAACAAAAATTAGAAACAATCACATTGTACTTACTAGTTAAATATTTCAAAGACATATTTTTTTTAACCATTATTACATTCTGGTATCAAAATACAGTGAAACCATAGATAATATAATTATGTATTATCTACGAGTGAAACCTATGAAGTGGAATTGTATGGGACCAAAAAAAAATGTATAATTTATATAGGTTTCCGTGTAACTGAAGAAAAAATTGTGGGGACTAAAATAAATTTCTTTATAGGACAGAATTCCATTTTATTAAGGGTTTAAGACAGAGATAGGCTTCACATAAGTAAAAATTTTGTAATCATAAATACATGTTGAACCATTGTTTTCAATGTGTGATTGCAAATAAATTGTTTTATCATATCTACTATCTAGGCATGTTATTACAATAAATTCCAGTTCAAATAAAAATAATTATGAAATTTATTTTTTAAAAACAAATTAGGATATTTTTTTATTCAATTTTAATCTTAAATCAAATAATAAAAATAATTAAAACTAAAAAAAATAATAAATAATACTGAATGTAATTGAATACATTAAAAGGTGCATTTTAGACTTAAAATTTTTAAATAAATCTATTTTGAAATCTTAAAATAATACATAGATATACACACCAATATTTAATTGAAGTTTTCATATTACCTTTATCAAAACATAAAATTTTTAATCTGATTAAATCAACAAAGTAAATTTTGATATTTTAGGAATCTTCATATAACTTCTAATTTTAGAAAGAAAATAATTATCTCGATTCTAATCTGTATCAGATTTATGAGACAATTCTTCGTCAGTATCCGTGTCAATGATAGCAATAGATTTATACATGCCTTTATAGTCAAACTTAGTAAAATCTTCCATCACAAATAGTTCAGATTGTTCACTACCACTTAAACCTATATGACTCAGCTTAAACATTTTGCTATTAACTAAATTTAAGGATGATATTGAAAAGTTTTTTAATGATTTAATTTGTTCTTTAATGCTTTCATCAATACCAGCTGTTGCAGTTCTTCGTTCTAAATTAGGAGAAGATGATCCCATATCAGGCAGTGACAGCACACTATGATTTTCAGGGAATGTTACTGTCAACTAAAACATTAATAAATTAAAATATAATTTTAAATTTAATTGTAAAATCAATAATATTCATATCTTACTTGTCGATTAAGCTCTTGTGAAGTAAAACTTCCTTTTTGGGACGAAGGAAGTTTATAAACTAATTTATTACTTCGTTTATGTTTTTTTTTAACATGTTTAGAAAATCGCCGCACTTTCCGAGTCATTTCAAATGCTTTTACTGATATGGTAGAGTCTAATGAATGACTACGTGATTCTACAGAAACTTGACACATACTGTAACTAATTTCAGAATCTGAGTGCATGTATGAAGATGATATTGAAACTTGTTCTTCACCAGTTAGAGCTCCACGTCTACGAATAAATTTGGGTAATGCTGCTGCCCAAGTAGAACTTATATTATCTGTTAGGTTACTATTTAATCCAAATACCAAACCTAAAAAAATTATAAAATCAAAAAAATAAGTACCACCAAAATGTGAGTAACAGGTATTTTTATACAAAAATGTTTGCATATTTTAATTAAAAACTTAAAAAAATGTTCACATGAGGTTCAAAAAGTAGTAGCATTCCATAAGGAATATTTACCTTCATAAATGGCTGTATATATGAAAATTGTTACACTTTTATTATTTATAATTAAATTAAAAATTATCTCCTTAACTGTTTATTTTGACACAATCATATTAAAATGCTCCTATATAGTGTGTAACTTTAACTTCTAATTTCTATAAATGTGTGTGAAAGTTTATTCTATAATAATTTAAAATATTTTACTGGTCAAACCCAAATCATCTTAATTTGTTAGTTTTCATTTGATTTATCGAGAAATTAAAACCAAAATTATTCATATTATACCTTATACATAAAAAATTACTAAGTTTATAATAAATTTATCGAATTAAGTTTAAATAAACATAAAAAAGCACATGAAGGGTCTATGGACCCTAGTAGTGGATCTAGAAATTGTAATAAGGGGAGGGAACAATTTTTTTTTTTTTAATTATGATTATTATGCTTTTTTTTCATATTTCACTTAATTCTTTACAAAATTTGTCACAATTTATTTATTTATTCATGACCAACATAATCTAATTTAACCAACAGCTTTGATATAAATACTAATATTTTAATTTTTTAAGTAAATACATACTTATGATATATATAAGGGTACTTTTGATCTCCAGCAACATTAAAATTATGGGTCAGTTGGACTTATCTGAAAATAATAAGAATCTCAAGGGAAAAATGATGGTATCAAATATGTTGCCAACCTACAATTTTCAAAATTGATATGTGAAATAATTATTTTTTCGTATGGGATGTATTACTGTATGTTTTTATGATAAAAAATAGACAGGTCCCGGAAATTCCAGGAGGTACACAAGTATTATTTAAAAAAAAACTTTTACCCAGGAAAGTACTAGACATTTTATTAGAAACAAAAAAATATTTTAAATTTTAAAAATTTTAACACTTTTAAAATGTATTAAGGTATATCAAAATAATATTTTTGAAACTTTCAGAAAACTTAACAACGAAATAAATAATCAAAAGAAAAACAAATTACAATCCATATACATTTTATAAGTATTAACAATCTAAACTTAAAACTTGTCAGTATAACATTTAAAATTAAAATATTAAAATAGGTTATTTTAATGGTTTTCATAGCAAGACTATTTAAATTAATCTAAAACTCTCAGAAAACCTTTAAAAAATACAAATCCTCTGTAAATATTGTAGACCACTTAAAATTACCTATACCCAAAACTCTCTCAAAAAAAAAAAAACAAATCTTTTAGCAGATATTTCAAAGTAATATTTAATTATATTAATTTTAGATTCTGAACAAAGTGAAGAAGCTAGTGTTTTTACAATGATGTTTATTTTATTTTTTTTATTTATTTTTTCTGTTAACACTTTTTCGTATAGAAATACTTGTCCAAAAGTTTCGATCAATAACTTTTTGAAACCGGATTCGCCTCTAGATTGTACTTAAGAGAGGTCATTTTTTGAATTTCTCAATTCTTCAATTTTTTTTTTGGAAAAAACTA
This sequence comes from Stegophylla sp. TES_Ste_2020, assembly GCA_025469315.1. NCBI lineage: Eukaryota > Metazoa > Arthropoda > Insecta > Hemiptera > Aphididae > Stegophylla > Stegophylla sp. TES_Ste_2020. The sequence goes on along the minus strand of JAIPRM010000850.1, from coordinate 20,136 downwards.
CCCAAAATTTGACAAAAACGACTCGGAAACCATCATTTTTTGATCC
>JAIPRM010000850.1:0-19990 GCA_025469315.1 Stegophylla sp. TES_Ste_2020 | reverse complement strand
TAGATATTTAGTTAACCTGCTAACTCATAATATTAAACATAATAACAAATTATTAAATAAAAAAACAAAAATAATAACATAAAGTATAAATATTAATTAAATAACTGAAGCAGATTTAAAATTGATTATTTTAACAAAATTACCAAAAAAAAAATGCTCATTATTTATTCATCTCAGAATTCCCCCCTGCGCAGTATCTTAATTCCCCCCTAGGGGGGAATTCCCCACCGGTTGGGAACCACTGGTCTAGACGGTTATAAAAATAGTCCCGTGACCTTTAGATCGCCGTGTAAATGTTTTTCACTCGCACAAATCGGTGGGACGAGTTAGACACAAAGACAACGTTAAGACTAGCAGTGACGTCCTCTTAAATATAGTCGCCGCCGTCGGCGTGACGCCAGAGATCTATAAAAATCGACCGAGGTCCCCATGGTGTCGGAGAACGGTGACGAGGGGTGGTGAGGGTTAATCACAGAATATCGAAGGGTAAGTCCAAAGTGGTGGGTGAGGGAGGACACACGAGCAAAGTGGCGGCGACGACGATGGCGTGAAAATCTTCCATAGCCGCCGGCGAGACTATATTATTTTTATTGTCGTTTTTTGTCTCTGTTGTAGTTTTGGTTTCATTCGGCTGGCCCAAGGTACACCAGCCCCCCAGCGTATTACTGAAGTTACTGCTGCATTCGATACAAAGTAATAATATAATAAAAGGCGATTCATTAAGCATGCTCACCCCTTTTTTTCGACCTCATAAATAAAAAATTTTGGATTTTTTTTTCCTTTTAATGTTCAAGTTACAATAAAAATCATGTTCCCCGTAAAACCTATTTTGTTCGCAACCTAACCAAGGGTTCTCAACCGGGAAGCACCCCTCTCCTATGGAGACATGCCAAAATTTCAGGGGAGGCGTGAAAATGTTTGAAGACTATGAACCATGAAATTATTGTTTCTGTTTATTTATATTATAATTTGCATTATTTTGATTTGAAGATAGATAAATGATTATTGAGTACTATTTTGTAATGATGTGTGACAGGTGCACTAAAGTGTACTAATCTGAAGTTTTATTAAATCATTTTATTCAAATTGATACCCAATATTAATGATAAAATACGTAAAGGGATGGGGTGTGACACCGTATAAAAGTATAAAATTGGGCATGGGCCTCAATAGGATGAGAGCCCTTGTTTTAAACAAGTGTCTTTTTTCAATAAATTTACATAAATGTTTCAAACGCTTAAAAAATATATCACATATCCATAAACTTATATCATTTTTCTTTAAATTTTACAAAATAAATTTTAGTTTTTTTTTATTTTATTTTATTTATTTACTTTTTTTTTTTTTTTTTGCGTACACTGTAAAAGATTCGATTAACCTTTGAAATGTAAATTTTATATTAATTACTATATTTTGAACATGAAATTGGAATTGTGGATACATGGGTCTTAAGTCCAGACTAGGGGAATTAAATATAATTATAAGAATTTGCATATGGGTCGGTCATGATGAATATTTGACAGGACTGTTTTAGTAGTTGTATAACTTTAACAAAAAATAATATTTTAATCAAAAAATCCAAACTTTATGGAAATTTTGAAAAATAGATTTTTTTTTTTTATTATTATCATTACTAAACCAATATGACTTAATACAAGTATTATTAAAGCTATAATAAACAATTATTTGTCATGTTTACTAGTAAATTATTTAGGTACACATTTTCTTAATTTTAAATTATAATTATTATTAATTAAAACATTTAATTAATTATTGGAATAGTTTTACGATTTATATGTTGTGTTTTAGTGATGTTTGTGTTCTGGGACGCATTGTTATAGGTATTTCAAGGTTGTGACATCTAGGCTCTAATAATTGTTATCAAAAATCTTTATTCTGCCACACTATAAGTAAATTATTAATGCCACGTTCACGAGGGAAATAAGTAAAGTCATCGCGGGAATAAAATTATTTCAAAACTTCGATATGCCTTGTAGAATGTGTAGCGTAAGAACGTTAATCCACAGTCTCTCAGAAACAAGGTGGGCCCAAATCAAATTAAAGCCGTACGGAAAGGAAAAATTTCCTAATATATATACACAACCGAAGAACTATATAGAAAATATAAAAACTTTATTATTTTATTTTGGAATATTTTTACTTTATTTTTATCTCAAACGTATTTTTCTATCTGTTCACATAGAAAAGATGCGATTTGAGTAAATTCGAATAGGAGTGCCACATTTATATCGACTAAAGTGTGCAACAGACAGCAAGTTTTATACGTCATCATTTAATATGATATTTTTATATAGGGAACTTAATAGGTTTTGATTCTAAATTGAATAGCTATATTAAAGAAACGCGCTTATCAACACGTAATACGTTTATTAACTATTTCTCGTTTATGAATATTATAGGATTTGTATATTACGAAAAAATAAGAAATATGCTCTTAAAAATGATGTTATATATAAATAAATGTATATTTATTGTATAAAAATTCTTTTTAAATTTAAACAACATGCAGTTAGATCAGAAGAAAGAATATCCATCTTGTATGACGTTTGTTTTCCGAGACAAAACCAAATTAAACATTAATTTAAAAATGAGTGTAATTACCAAATGTAATTCAATTTTTCAATTGTCGTACTAAATAAATTAAAATTGCATGGAACTATCGCTGTTTTCGCTTAATTTATAATATGATATGATATAATATGATATATTAAATATGATATTAGTTGAAATATTTAAAAATTTTACTGATGAACTTAAATATTTTACCCAAAAAATGTCAAAAAATTTAAATGGGCAATTATTATAAAAAAAAAAATTCAAAATATGTAACAATATGTATAGAAATTTTAATAAAATCAAAAATATTCTCTAAAAAAAACTTTAAAACCTTAAAATATGCAGTTATCGTTAAATTATTTCAAAATATGCAAAATAAAACCAGCATTATTTTTAATCTCCAAGAAGTAAAATGGATTTCTTTCCTACTTGGCGGTTATTTGGACTTGTAAAAAAAATATGCGAAATGCTGTACTCTTATAAATCTAATTATTAGCATATCCATAAACAAGATGGGCTTACAGGTGAAAATACAAAATGCATTTTACAGTACATATTATCTGAGAATAACAAAAAGCAAAATAATTTGTCACAACGTCGGTCTTGTTACTACGACGACGTGGGGACAACAATTGAAGACAAACCGAATCTAAACGAAACTAAATTTATAAGAATTGGGGGGCACGGCCGCCGATTCGCACTTATGCTATAATAATATTATGTGTACACAGTCAAATACAGTTCCATTATTATCACGCAGTATACTGTATTGTTTGTTTTATAAAATAATAATAATAATAATAATAATAATAATAATAATAATATTTTGATGACAAAACGTTGTTCACCTGAAACGGCGGCGTGTCGATCCAACTCTCGCTGGCTCGACGGGCCATGAGCGCGGGGCTGAAGAGCAAGTTTTCGTCTTCGTCGTCATCGTAGGCCGAGAAAAACCAAGACATTGTGATGACCGCACACTAATCCTATGCGATTTTTCTCGCGATAAAAGCGATACTCGGGCGTGTAATAATATTAACGCTACGATTGGGGCGATAAATCACGCGCGTGTAATCGTCGTCGTGTCCGGCCAAGACGGACGGAGATCCGGGTAAAACGACGACCGAACAATAACGTATCTATTGTACGGTAATAATCACTTATCGCATCGATCCCCCCCGATCCTACCGGCCGACGGTCCAGCGCACTGAAGATGCTGCGGACGCCGAGACCACTCGATAATCGCGCGTATACAGCACGAACACCGTTGTTGTCGTCGACGGCGATTTATCGTTCGGTAGTGTTACGTTATTGTGTCGGGTTTTCCGCGATGGCAGTGGCAAAATAGAGAGAAAATAAAACTTAAAAAAAAACACGCGCGAAACTATTGGTCTCACGTTTTACCGGGCAAGACGACTGAGCGAGCGATATTTTGAAATGACCGACGAGCGCGCGTAATATTCGTTTATTATTCGTTTATTCGCGTTCTTTTTTCGGTTATTTTTATTTTTTATTTTTTGCTCCTCTGGCAACCGAAGTCCGCGTACGCCGATCGTAATACCTACGCGGCCGCGGCACTGTTGCGCGGGCTTCTTATTCGGGCGCGCTTGGACCACGTCCAAAATACACTCTATTTTTAGTCGTCGTTTTTTAGCCAGGCATCCGGTGTATTTCGACGGTGCGTCACCTGCTCGCCTACAACGAATGCTGGCCGTTTGAAAAACGCGCGACAGTGGTTTGATATTTTATTGAAAGCTGTAGCCGATCAACTTGACTTCATCTGTGTGCAGTGTTTTTGTTTGGAACGCATTTTCAAGGACTTTAAGAGTAGTTAGTTTTAATATCACTGTAATATTCAAGAGGGCAGAAAATTTACCCTTTTAAACATTTATAGTGTTCCATTTAAAAATATGGTAGCTTCGGTGGTAACGTCTCGGATTCGAAAAAAATCTACCAAATACAATTTTTAAACCCACTTCCGAAAATCTGACCGAACAATTTACCTTCCTACTTTTAATCACCTTTACCCCTTTTAACTCCCGTTGTCGTCGAATTATGGAAATTAAGATATTTAATATTTCATCATTTGTATCACACAGTACCTGTGTTTGGTTTTGCAATAGTACAACCAAGAAATTACGTATTCCATTTTTATCCTTTTTAACCCACTTAAGGGTTGAATTTCGGGAAATCCTATTTTATTGGACCACTACATAATGAAAGGACCTACAGACAAAATTTCATTCACTTCGCTTCAGAGATTCCGTTCCGGCTATGTGATTTTTTTCCATTTTTATCCCCTTAAGGTTTCATTTTAAGAAAATTCTTTCTTATTGAGTATTTATACCATGAAACGTAACTACTAACTGAACTTTATACTCGTAGTTACAGCCATTTCGGCTTTGTTTTTACTTATTTATCTAAAATCCCTCCTGCCCATGGTCAATCCATGTGCCACCCCAGTTTTAACTTAAAATATTGTTTATTTTTTTGAAGATTTTTGTCCATCCAGCGCACACATATTAAAATTCATAAAAAAATCCGAAAATAGGTAGGTATTGGAAATTTAAATTTTGAATAACTCATGTTCACGGAAAACATTAATAATTGGACACTTAAAGTGTGAAGAAATTGACAAACGTGTGTGAATTTTAGTGTTTTTTTTTTTTCATATTAATTTTAACCATTTCTGTTTCTCTTAATGAAAATAATAAAAGTGAATGAGGTAAAGATTATCAAATCTATACACATATAACCGACATTTATATTTCACATGAACGATGATTGGAGAGGGGGAATTCTTACACCCAAAACATCCCCTTCGCCACGCCACAATTAATATGTGATTAAATAATTTCCTAGCTAATAGCGGCCGTATTAATAATTGTTGCAACACACAGTAATTATAAGACGGCTATCTAGACATTTCGTACATTACTTGTTGTATAAAACCGGTCCAAGAATAAACATTGTTTCTGAGCTAAGAGAATTTGATAATTTATAATTGGCATTTAAATTAAATACTAACGTTATATTTGTTCTCTCTCAAAATCAATGTGTTTCATTTACAATACATCCGCTTGTACAATTTGAATATAGATGGAATCATGGGGTAGAGCTTGGAATTGTTACGCCCAAAAATCCACTTATATCTTACATCTTTAGATATTTTTAAAATCATAATTATTTAGTTAATGCACTAAGAGTGCTGAATCAAACGAATAAAACTTGTTAGCCTCCTCCCCCAATATTTAGCCTAATTGAGCCAATGGATTTTTACGGAGAGAAAAATAGAAAAACGCGATCACAATAGTAATTATAATAATAATAATAATATGTTTATTATAATTTTGGGTTCAGCCGTGTGTGAACACACATGTGACTCTCGGTCGTCGTGAGTCGCGAGTACTACGCGCTCGCAGTCCCAGTATTGGGAATAGATAACTTATAATTTATCTAGATAAACTAGATAAAGATAAAAATAAATACATTTTTATCCAGATAAATGTCAAATGAGTTCATGTTTGATTTCGCACATATTCAGATATAATAATTTTTATGATTAGGGTTATTTCGTGAAAAAAAAAAAAACATTAAAAATAAACATGAATTAAACTAGATTATTTTTTAAAATACATTTAATCACAATACAATTCTCTGACTTGTTAACATAAAAAAATTTACATTTGGAAAAAATAACATCAATTAATACTGTTGGAACTGTTAAAATTAATAAATCTCACACCAATCCATATTTTGTTCTCCGCGTAATAAGTATACGGTATATAGAAAAAATTAAGTATAAATAATATTTTAAAATTAAAAAAATAACAATAATAATAAATGTAAATTGTGCAAAGGATAATACTGAATAACACATATTATTTTTAATCTTTAAATTTTTTGTCTAGTCTATAAAAATAAACTATCTCTAAATGGAAACGTATAGATAACTAGAATTTTATCTAGTTGAAGGTTAACTGAGCTGAAAACTAAGATAAAAGATAACAAATTTTATCTAAATAAATGTATCTATATATTTCCCAACACTGCGCACGTCCGCTCGCACCCCGCAACGAAATGTTTCTCGGGCAGTCGGCCACCGGACCGCGTAGCGTCTCGTCGCCGTCACCACCGCCAACTTTCGCTCGCGTAACAAAAGCGACACAACGGCATAATAATATAATACAATAAAATATGTTATGTAAAAATACGACGTGAAACGAAAATATTATACGAGTATTTATAAAGCAGACGCGTCCATTTGGCCTTGGGCCGACGTGAGCAGAGATGGTCACTGGGCATCGTGTAGATTATTATGATAATAATAAACAGACCATTTATCTCGGACAGAGTGACACCGCGTGCTTACGCGTTAATAATATTTTATAATATTTTTATTCGAATATTTCACAAAATTTAAGTGCTAGTGGCGGTTTTTATGGGACGGGGCCGATAGGTGGATAGCCCATCCCTTGCGATTTGATTTTAATAAATTCAATGTCTAATAAATATTATCAGAAATTAAATAAAACTAAACTGTGCACTTTGCATTTATTGAATAAACGAAATTGATTTTTAGGTTGTTGATGTAGATACGAGTATCTACTTATATGTTTGTGTCTCAAGATTTTTTTTCTAATGATACAATTTTTGTTTCAATATACAAATATATTTAAATTTAATGCGGAATAAAAATATTAAATCTAGGGAAAAAACTAGAACGTAACAAATATAGGCGACATGCATCTGAATTTAAATATGTATTTTTCAACTTTTTATGTTTATTTAGACTCTTTAAACAAATTAAGTTATGAAATTGTACTAATTAGACATTTTAATACCATTAATTTTTTATACACAGACATAGACGCGCACACGCACACGTACACACAATCATATAAATATAGAAAATAAATTATTACTAATATTTTATGGAAAAATATTCCGAAATATGATGGGTTATAAGCTCTAATTTTTTGTCCATAATCAGTGTTTCAAAATATTCATTATTTTTTCACTACTAATTAGTGTTTCTTAAGCAAAACAGAGGTTTTGAACACTTCGAAAATATTACATATAAATATTCTGAGTAGGTATACCTACTGGTACTTCTATTACCTTTATGGCTAAATAAATACAGAAGAAAATGCACAATTCAAACTTCAAGTCAATGATAATTTAATTATCAATAAAATCACTATTTTTAACTAAATAGTTCAAAACATAAATTATTAAATATTTTTTTTTTTTGCTCTATTTCTATTTTCTCTTCCTCTCTAAACATCATATTATAAAACCGCCACTGACCCATATGCTTTTATAATCATTAAAATACAAAAATATGTTACTATCCATTAAAAGTAATGACTTATTCAAACAAGAAAATCGTATCGTACTGTATAAATATTGTTCTAAATAACAATTTTGAATATAGAATAAACAAATATTGTAATTGGCTCGTTGTTTGTTTACCACAAAATAACATTCTCGTTGTACAAACAATATCGCATAATTGTATATAACATGTGATTTTTTAAGTGTGGTTTAAACTTTTTAGATTTTGTATATCTCTTTTAATAACAACTAAACTCTATATTATGCTATTTTGGTAAAAGAAATTTTTGATTAAATTATGAAATCACAGAAGCTGCGCTGTAGCAGTGTAACAAAAATATAAAATGTAAACAAATTAGTATAATCCAAACTCGGAATTCAAAATTAAAATAATTACTCAATCAGATGTATTGCATTATCTGTGAAATATCACAGAATCGTGTCAAAATAATAACAATAAATTATTTTGAGCAGCTATTCGTCATAGTATTATTATTAAATACCTAAAATTTAAAGAACATAAATTATGACGTAATATTCTATTTTCGGGTAATGTCAGGTGAACGACTTCACCCGGTTCATTGTTTCAATGTCACGACATTTTTCTGTCTTCATTTCAATCCTCAATCACGCTTGCTAAAAGCAAATTTCGAGTGCCAAATGTCTATAATTAATTACTGTACCACGTGTAAACCTTTGGTGTTAAATCATAAAACAAAGATTGATATATTCGTTTTTTAGTGGGCATTATTTGTGTATGATAACAAATATTGATAATAAATATTATTGATTATAGTTAGGACATGTTGCACTTGCATACTCTTTAATAATGACTGTAGAATATTTTAAGTAAAAATCAAATTTGTTTTAAGATATAACGAAGCGAAATACAAAAATTTTAATTGCGCATTTTTGCATATGTTGCCATTTTTTAAGCAAAACGCATAATTTACCAATTTTGTTAATTTTATTTTGAAAGTTATAATAGAACGAGTCATCGTTCGTGCGTGTCCGTTTTAATTGTAATTCTAAAAATTTATCTCGAGTTCAAGATAGTTTCGAGGAGGATTTACTCGAAGATTTAAAATTAAATGACTTGGTATTTATTTCAAATATACGTCGATAAGAACAAAAAACGTAGAATAAATTTACTAACCAACAATCGTTGTGCTTTTAAATTTGATAATATCAAAAGTTATTTTACATTTTTGAAAATATTTAATTTTTTTTATTGTAGAATAAAAAAAACCGAATAGAGTACTTATTATCTCAACTCGAATTGTTACTAAATAAAAAAAAAAAATTCTGCATTTAAAATTTAATAAATCAATTTTTTTACTAAAAAATTATTCAAAAAAAATCAGTTGCATATTTTTACACATATTTCGATAATTTTAAATTCATATGTGCATGAATATTTCTTACAATTTGTGTGTTATAAGTACCGAACTCTAATTATAATATTATGTGCTCGAATTGGGAATGGAGGGAGGGCTTGATTATTATACTACCCTTACCCTCGGATGGAGTCACACTGAGAGTAGACATTTATAATATTATTCTATTATTTCTGTCTCCATACCAGTTGATTGTCCGCGAACTTCAAAGCGTTATAGTATTACATTGTTTTAAATATGTTAATGTTATGTAATATTAATTGTGAACGAACTCGGTGGGGTTCCACGCCCCACACGTCCCTCGCATGCACGTCTGCCAGCATCGTCATGAAAACTAATTTATGCACATTCTATTTTCATAAAACGTGTGTAATATACACAACTGTTGTTAAATGACAAATTCTGAACCTGTATTTAATTTCTTTAGTGGATTTTCTTCGCTTCCAGATAAAACAGAAACCATACTTGAAAAATCGAAAAATTATGATACCAATGTTGGACCATTGAAAAGGTTAAATGTTTTTAATCTTTCGAGAACTTCAAGTTTTATTTTAAATTGAGAGCAACACAAATAAATCTTTACAGAATATATAATTTTTTACGTCCACCTTGCTCGATGGAAATGCTCGAATGGCTCCGAGTGCCTGTATTAAAATTTTTCTTGCAAATTTTCTCCAAAAAATAGGATAATAAGGTTCAGCAATTCTTTAAAATCATCTGTTGGATAATGAAGTGATAAATAATCGCGAACAAAAGTAATAACCTCATTTTTAATAACTTCTAATTCAAATGATTAGCTAACATGGCACTTTCAAACTCATTAATTTTTATTTTTTGCCAACATTTTGAAAATTATTAAATATTTAAAAGGATCAGATTATAATTCTACTGGAAGGTAATTTAATATTTTGCTAATAATAATTTCAAAAATATGATGTCTATAAACAAAACTCAAGAGATTTTGCCAATTTGTTTTTCTAAAACAGTGCATGCTTCTTTTTTTACACCGGTGTTACTAACCGTAGTATCAAAACAAATTAGTTTCACTCTATTAACAATGTTCCACTCAGTTAATAAATTAAAAACAACTGTAGTTTGTTATTCACCTGTTCCTTTAGTCAATTACGGTAATGCTAGTAGTTTCATAACCCCTTCGCCTGAAGCTTAAACTGTTAAACGGTCAACAATTTCCTTAAATGTCGATTCTGGTAATATTTTACTATAGTACCTCGATTCTTCCTATATTAGTTACTTAATGAAAAATGAGTATCAGTAGTCTGATAATCACTTGGATTCTACCTATCACTTAATCCACATTATACTGGATAAAATTAATACATTTGGAAAATATACCCGTTCAAAAATAAATTATCAGTTTTATCTTGTCGATTTAAGTTATAAAAATTCTATACGCGTGAGCGACCTTAAAATATACGACTATTTCAATGAAACTTTTACCAAGTTATTAGCACACTAAATTAACCAATATTACAGTGTAAGGCAATGCACAAGCTTAGAGTAGGGTGACCATAAGTCCCATTAAAAACGAGATTGTCCCTTTTTTGAGCATCATGTCTCGTTGTCCGAAAACCTTCGAACGGGACGCTTTTTGTCCCGTTGTCAGAAGATGGCCCCGTTTTAATACCATCAATTTCACTTTATGGATGTAAAAAAAATTATTTAAGACGAAAAATTTTACACAGGTCTACAATCCATCCAAAATTCGATTTTTAGATCTTTAAAAAGTTAAACATAAGTCAATATAAACGGGTTAGTATTAACAAATATTAAAGATAAAATTTCAGACGTATTTTCGTTTTATGCAATGTAAGTTTTTATCAGACATCAATTATTTCACAAAATTATTTAAATTCAGAAAAACAGTTATAATTGGTATATACCAAATTTAGAGGTGCTGGTAGAAAAGGAAAAAAAATATTTTAAAAATCTGAATAATTAAATATGTGGTAAATCTAGAAACTAATGCATCAATAGAAATAATATTATGTAAGTATACGGAAAAGTTTACTTAAGGGTATTGGAAGTAATTACTATTAAGACTTGAGATCGATCAGATCACTTTTCCAAATTTCATTCCTTAATCTTTATAAATTTGATTTAAATATTTTTATATTAACAAAATTTTTGATGTTGATTGTTCAGAACTAGAATTAAAAATCTTGAATTCCAGCCTGATGGCTGATTAATCTCAATTAGACTTATTCTAAACTTTTAATCAGTTTTCAAAAGTCTTATTGTATTATTAGATTGATCAGTAGGATTCAAAAAAGATACACCTAAATTATTATGTTACGTGTATGAAAGAAAGAAAAATCAAAAACAAATCGTCGCTTCCAATCCTCTTTATGTTCCTACAGTCATAGTAATGATAATAATTAAAATATATATATAACTGTGATAATTTTCTATGATTTTTGTCACAATTAACATTTTAGATTCTGTATGAAGTGAAGAAGCTAGTGTTTTTACAATGATGTTTATCTTTTATTTATTTTTTTTCTGAGTACAACTTTTTGTATGGAAATATTTGTCCAAAAGTTTCGATCAATATTTTTTTGAAACCGGATTCGCCTCTAGATTGTACTTTAAAGAGGTCATTTTTTGAATTTCTCAATTCTTTAATTTTTTTTTTTTTGGAAAAAACTACCCAAAATTTGACAAAAATGACTAGGAAACCATCATTTTTTGATCCAAATTTTATGAAAATTTAAACATAGATAGAAAATCCTATAAAAAAGATTTTGGCGCAAGAAAATTTTGAAAATGTGAAAAAAATTTTTGAACATTTTTCGAAAATTTTTTTTTTCTTATATTATTAATTTCCTTTGTTCAGAATCGTTTTAATGAAGAAATGATTTATCGTTTCTTTAAAATTTAATACGCCCGTCAAGAGAATACCACCCGTCGTGCAAAGTACACCCATCGTGCGAAGTATGTCCGGCTTTTTTTCATTATTTCCAATTCATCAAATTATACATTGTTTTTGGCATTTTGCCTTTTTTTTTGTAAGAAATTTACTAAACAAAATTTTAAAATAAAGCAATACACAAGCACACAATGTGACTGAAGTTGCTAATCTACTGCTAGTTAGATTAGCATGCCAGAACTCGGGACTCGGGAATATATGATACGTGCTCCCATGGTTGAATAATTATATGTATTTACCCAAGTGTAAGAGACATTGCCAACAATTTTTTTTCTCTAGTAAAATTGATTTATTTTAAATAAAAAATGGTTAATTTATTAAAATCCCATTTAATATGCACATCACATAAACTTATGACCAAATATGCATTGTAAAATTTTGTGCTTAAATACGGTGTGATATGAATTGCGGACATTTCATATTCCCATAGACATGCATGTAATTAATACAAACATGCAAACGCATATAATTCCAGGCTCTAATAACCGTAGTTACAGGATAGGTAAGGTGGGAAGTTAGTCGTGGAAAAGGGTCTGAGGTGAAGGGGGTCTAGCCCCCATTCGCTCAAGAGTCCATAATGTGGGATAAAGAACTTCCTAAAAAGAAAATCAGACATACTTCACACCACATATATCTTCGCTGCTCGGATCAGATACTCTTGGTGGGTGTATAGTTTTAGAGAAACGATAAATCATTTCTTCAATAAGACAATTCTGAATGAAGGAAGTTAATAATATAAAGAACAATAATACTTGTCATTTTCAACACACCACCCAAAAGTATCTGACTCGAGGAACAAAGAATATCCATGTTGCAAAGTATGTCCGGCTTTCTCATCTATATTTTACTTTTTTTTTATCTTATTAGATAAAGGAAAGAAAAATAATGAGAAAAAAATTGTTAGAAAAATGCCAAATTTTTTTTTAATATTTTCGAAAATTTTTTTGCATCAAAATGTTTTTCATATTATCATTAATCTATATTTGAATTTTCATACAGTTTAGACCAAATATTATGGTTACTGAGTCTTTTTTATCAAATTTTGGGTAGTTTAAAAAAAAAAAGAGAGAAAAAGAATTGAGAAATTCAATAAATAAACTCTCTTAAGTACCAACTAGAAAAAAATCCAATTTCAAAAATTTGCAGGTCCAAGTCTTTGTAACAAGTATTTCTATATAAAAAAGTGTATACAAAAAATAATAATTTAAAAAAAACACTTAGTTTCTTTAATTTGTTCAAGATATAAAAAATAGTATTTAAATAAATTATATTAGATAACTTTCTAATATATTAAATACTAAGATTATGAAATAATCATTATCAATTTATTAATATTATAAATAAATATTTGATAACGATAAAATATTTATATAATTTTTCAATATTAAATATTAATTTAAATAGGTATTTTATAACAATATAATGTTTTTTTTTTTTTAATATTTAATAGTTTAATATAATTTTATATTATGTTCATTAATTATTTTAAACCATACATGAATAATTTACCAAATGGATCTTCTTTTGAAAATGTAACAGTAATTTCATCACTATTTAGTTGATGTCTTTTTGCAAAAGCACTAGCAATCAACTTATGTTTATTATACTTAGCAGAATCTCGATTATTTTGTTCATGACCCCTGCATTTCTTTAACCTAAAAATTAAAATATTTACAATTTTATAATTAGTGGCAATATAAATACACACCAACAAATTAAATATTCAAACCATGCATTGCCTATTTGATTGGTCCAAGCCCAAAATGACATTAGAATTCCACTTCCAAATAATACTAAAATATAAACTTGTTTATTAGACACACTTGGTTTTAATTCAATGTGGCAGCTCCCTACATCTGCACCAGGTGTAATACCAAGTTTACATCTAAAAAGAATATTATTTATACATTTGGATCTTTAAATTGAATCATTCATAAAAATAAAAATAAATTGTCTAAAAATATTAATAATTTGATACAATTAATATACGTACACTATATATTTTCTTAGACTATCCTTCCACAAATGGTCATTATAGTATTCATGTATAAAATACATAAACATTGATGAAACGAATACAACAATAAGTACCATGAATATAATCACTTTTACAGCTGCTGAACGAATTTTAGACTTTGCTTGTTCAGAAATAACTTGTGTACTTTCATTCTTTAATGCCACAAGTCCCAATAATACTCTGACCAAATAAAATAGGCCAATCACAACTGATATTAAAATTGGTATAAGTACAAATATAATCTTATATATTTTATTATTGATGCCAACGAAACATGTACCAGTTACACTATCTCCATCAATTTCTCCAAGTACCATAACAATAACACAAAACACTAATGGAATAGACCATGCTAATAAATGAAAATAGCCACTCTTTTTATCAATTTTTTCATGGATTTTTCCTTTAAATAAAAATTAAATAATTTTATCATGATCCAGCACACAAATTAAAAATAATAAATAATAAATCTTACCAAATGATTGAAATGTTGAATGAAGGGAGTAAGTAAAAATAACAAACCAAATAAAAGCAGCAATTAAAAAATAGTATGAGAAAACAAAGTTTATAACACATGAAAGATCTTCATCACTAAAAACACATAATAATTGTTTTTATTTGAAAGACAGTTGACATTTTTCAACATTAAAAACCTACCTAGGTTCTGAAGTTTTTCTAGCTCCATTTTTTCGACAAACAATATCATCTCTTGCACCAGACCAAAATTGTGATAACCATCCAAAACAAATAAACAAAAAACAAACATTTATATAAAGTATAACAATGTTGGGATATCGATTTAAAGATTGCCATTCGATCACAAATGTAAGCTGAAAATAAAATTATATTGTTAAAAAAACAGATATACATTGCACTTCTGGTGAGATTCGGCAGATGTTTAAAATTTTAAAGGAGTGATAAATCATTTTTTCAATAAAATGATTCTGAGTGGAGCTTCAGTTTATATAAGAATTTTTTTTTTTTTTAATTATAAAGTTTATTAATATAACAGAAAAAATGTTTGTACTCAGCCAGTTTTATATCTCACTGTTAACTGAAAACGGAAAACAAAAATTTTGATGGGAAAAGTGTTAGAAAACGTTTAAAATATTTTTTTAATTTTCTTGCGCTAAAATATTTCTCATATTATTGATTATCTGAATTTAAATTTTTAATAAGTTTGAATAAAAAAAAAAAATATTTTACGAGTGTTTTGGTCAAATTTTGGGTAGTTTTTCTCTAATTTTGAGGAAACTATTATACATTTTGAAAAATGACCTCTCAAAAGTACCATCTAGAGACAAATTATGATTCAAAAAGTTGTTGGTTGACACTTTTGGACAAGTATTTTCACACAACAAATGTTAACAGAAAAAAATAAAAAATAAAGTATTAATAAGTATGAATAAAAAGCTAAGCATACTTCGCACCAAGGATATTCTTCACTCCTCGGGTCAGATACTCTTGAAGGACGTGTAGAAATTTAAAAATTAAAATACATTTGGTCATAAAATTCACCATTTAATTATTGTTACATGATTAAAAATGTATTTTTTTTATTTTTTACTATTTATATATTATTTCATTTTATTTTTTTGAAATACTGATAGAAAAACAAATAATAGATGATGGTACTACTCTCATTTGTTCTTCTACTAGTTCTTATAGTTTTTTCTTTCTTATTATTAAAGTTTGTTAGAGTATAAAATTCTAACTCGTTTAGGTTTGAAGTTGAAAATTGTGACAAAATTGTTTTTAAAATTTAATTATAATACTATAAGAAAGTATTGATGTCCCAGGATGAATATTCGTAATATTTTATCTTAGCTGCTAAACTAAAAGTGTAATAATCATTATTGATAACAAAAATTAAGCACTGGAACATTTCTATTTTTTTTTTATTAATTGTACGATTCGTACCTACAGCTGGTTTACAGCACAATTTGTACATTTGTGCCGCGGAACACCGGTTGAGAACCACTGATCTAAAACATCATAGCAAAAAACTAGCTTCTTTTCTCCACTCAGAATCTAAAATGTTATAATATACTAAAATGTATAAACTAACAACAGCAAATATATTGCAAAGTCCAGCTATTGTAGCTGTCCATGCAATAAGATGGTGTATTTTTTTATGATCATCCATGGAAAATAATGGATCATAACATTGAAGATCGCAACTTTCAAAATTTGGATAATGGTAAATTTCTGGTCTATAGGATTGTACAAGTGGATATTCACAACGACCAGCAGTTGAATTGAATTTTAATTCACGTAAATCATTCTAGAAAATTAAAAATTCATAAACATCACCATAAAATGTATATTTTTCAATTTTTTTACCTTGCATATTTTGAGAGGATAAAGTGTCTCATTGTCACAATTAAACTCAGCTGGCCAAGAATTTTCAACTTTAAGAATTTGACAGTGATTTTCAATCAGTCTACACATTTCCTAAATCAAAATGTATAAAATAGGTGTTTTATATATAAAATGTGTACAGAGACGAATAAAATTTATGAGCACTAGTGACAATTTTTTAATGTCTAGTGAATTTTAAGTCTATTATTTTACTACAATTATAAATTGAAAATGTAAACTAATAAAACATTTTAAAAATAAAAAAAAATTGCTTTGTGTAATACAAGGTGATTCACGTACTTAATTTGTACTTAACCCTACATTATTCATAAAATTGAATTTACTTTATATATAATTTAAATCACTAATAAAGCAACATTTTGATGAAGAAAATAACTTTTTACCTGTCTGAATTTTTAGTTTTTTAAAACAACCACTACTTCACTATTTAAAACTTTAAATATTTGTAGCTCTTTAATTACCAATCATTCAATAGTTTTAAAAAATAATTCCTTAGAATATTAAGTATACTAATTAAGTAATCAGTAATGGTTTTAATTTAAGAGAACAAAAGAACCAGGCACACAAATATAGTAAAACATTGTTTTTCCATTAACATAGTTCTGTTAATATTTTAAAATGCACATAAAAATACTTCAAAATTATGTATTGTATAGGGTTTAAAATGAGGTATTCTTAAAGAAAAAAAAAACTGTGTACAAGATAGAAAAATAATGAGTAATTATTTATTGCCTGGAAACCAAAATTGACCCTCAAAGCCTGAGAGACAAAATGTTTTCAACTTTGATACCTAGGTACTCAAAGTGTTAAACAAATGTAATTAAAAATCTAAAGCCTAAAATACAAACTAAGATAGTATCAATTATGCAGTCAACTTGTAAGACTTAAATTATTAAATGCTGTTATATGATTTTGTGACCGTTAAATATTACATTTGAAGTTAAATATGTTAGGCATAAATTAAATGGTGACAAAAAAATCTACTCTTTTCTTAACAATTATGTTTAAAATTGAACTTCTATGAATCAACACGGTAAATTATTTTTACTAGTGATTTGTAGTTATAATCATAGTAAAATGAATACGAAGTATGCTGGTCTCGATACATGTTTTCGTCCTATACTTTGTATTCATTTTAGTATGGTTATAAACAAAAAAAAACACAATAAGGCACACAAAAATGTGATTACCTGTGAAGGTAATCGTAAATTGTTATTTTCACAATTAGGCATGTACAATGCACACAGAAGTGGTTGAATAGCTGCCCAACATTTTGGAACATTTTTAAGTCCTTGCCAATAGCGCAACCTATCCTATAAATAATAACGGTTATAATTTTAGTAGAAAAATTTTTATAATGCCAAAATACTTGAGCTTCTTCTGGAGTGTATGCATCCATAACGAGATCAGTAGAAGTCGATGTATAAGGCAATTTTACACCAAGGCATATTGATTGGTTCATGTCTACACATCGTGAGTGCGGTCTTTCACAGTACTGTAATTTGTTTTTTGATTTTAATAAGCTCGACACTTGTGATGAATAAAACATCAGCAATTGGAAAATAAATAGATGATGGTTATTTAATAGTTTCGCCTGAAAATTCACAGCTTGACAATTAAGATTTAACTGAATGTATGTCTCAGCAGATGTAGTAGTTACTTACAATGTTAAACAGCATAGTGTTTGATTTTCTTATAAATAAAAAATTAATGGAGTGTACACTGTACATATACATTCAAGCATCATGCGTGTAAATGTATTTTTGAGATCTGTTTTCAATAGTGATAGACTGGATAAATTGCATTTTGGACTATATGTTACACTTAAACAATTAAATTATGAACAATATAAAAAAAAAAAGGCACGTTGGCTGGTGAGTCATGGAACTCTCAACAGAAGAAATAATTTAAATTTTTTCATATTCATAATGCATCGAAATCATAGCGCAAAAATATCAAACCGAAGGAAAGACATGTGATGAAAAGATGAGAGACTGATCTGGCCGCCGGTTACCCCACAAATAAGTAATAAAGTCGGTGGTAGTGGTGGTACAGCCACAGATGGTGGGAGGAATTACAGGAAAGACCACGTGTGTGGTCTCTGCCGCCGTCGTTGCATATAAGAAAAGAAGTAAACACGGCAGGATAATACTGTGGAATGTGTGGAAGGAGTGGGGAACAAAAAATAACGTTCTTTGACAATGCGACAAGATAGACGAACGCATTCATTTTCAGTCATCAGTGGTGGCTAGCATGATACAATTTTAAACCAATTTTCTTTTATGTAACTACATTAAAATATGTAATTACTAATTTTGAATATCAGTAAAAAGTCTCTAGTAAAAAAGTCCTTGAATTTTTGTTTTAGTTGATATAGACCAGTGTTTCCCAAAGGGTGTGCCTTGATAATGTGTAGGTGTGCCGCGAAAATTTTCAATGAATTAAATTAAACATAATTAAATAATTGTTATAACTTATTAAACAATATGTCACAAAGAACAGTAATTATAGAATCTTAATATTTTATTTATAGCTTCCTGTTTCCTCACAAAGTGATTATTTTGGTTACTTAGTGAAATGTCTTGTGACCAAGATTCTTTCTAGTATTACACTATTTAAGTGAGTTTATATCAGGTTGTAGAACTAAAAATGCCCAATTTTTTATGGTAAAAACAATTTTTTTTAATATTTTTTACTAAACTTTTTATTCTTACCACGAAAATACTTTTTTTTATTATTCTTTAGATAAGATAGGTATTTGTTAAATTACTTTATCGAATTTATTTAGCTTGTACTAGAATACTTATATAGTCAAAATGTGAAGTTTTAGAATTATTATTTTGGATATTATATCGTAAAATGACTTAAATCAAAATTGTGAAATATTTGTATACTACAAATTATAGCATTTTCGGGTATTTTTAAGCATGCGTTCCTTATACTGTTAAAGAAAACTAAAGAAATTACAGGCTTTAAAATATTTTTCTCAGAAAAAAAAAAAATTATATAATAGTCAAAAGGGTTAATAAGGATAAGTCCTTCACTTCATATGTCACTAGAAGTAGACAATGCTTATCGAAAGTGTGCCGTGACTTATTACAACCAATATTGATGTGCCATGTGTAAAAAAAGTTTGGGAACCACTGATATAGACGATTATTTACATACATTTACGATTTTATATTTATAGATAGCTGTAAATGAACAAGATAAAAAAGCCGGACATACTTCGCACGATGGGTGTACTTCGCACGACGGGTGGTATTCTCTTGACGGGCGTATTAAATTTTAAAGAAACGATAAATCATTTCTTCAGTAAAACGATTCTGAACAAAG
>JAIPRM010000849.1:0-46514 GCA_025469315.1 Stegophylla sp. TES_Ste_2020 | reverse complement strand
TTATAACATATTTAACTTAATAACTCTTATGTAGACATTTTATTTATAGATCTAAATAAAATTGTATTAATGAAAGAACAATATTGTTTATCTTTAATTTTACTCCCCCCCCCCTGAAATGGAATTGATGTCCGGATTTGGTCTAAAAACATTATGGTAACCCTATCTAAATGGTACTTTTAAAAGGTCATTTTTCAAAATTCTTAATAGTTTTCTCAAAATTTGATAAAAAATACTCAAAAACTATATTTTTTTAATTCAAACTTTATGTAAATTTATATGAAGATAAGACAATAATATGTGAAATATTTTGATACATGAAAATTTTTTTTAAATATAACACTTTTTTTCTCATTAAAAAATATTTTTTTTTACTTTTCTCAGTAATAATGAAGTATAAAACTGGTCGAGAAAAAAAGATTTTTTTTTTTTTTGTTATTTATAAGTATATACTTTGTTTTAAATAATAAACTTGAATAAACTTAAATAAAGTCTTGAATAAATTGAAGCTCTGCTCGGAATCCTCTTTATTGAGGAAATGATTTATCATTTCTTTAAAATTCAATACACCCACAAGGGGATCACAACGTTGGGCCGACAACCAGTGAGCCGACAGAACATCAGGTCGATGGATATTGAGCCTACTGAACATTTAGGTCGACACACAATTAAAATGTAGTAATTTACAAATCATCCTTTTTATTTACTTTTTCATACGACACATTTCTTATTCAATATATAACGGGCATTAAAAATATTAGTCTATCACATGCTATAATTATAGAAATAATATGCAGTTGTTCGATATAATAATTTTTTTGATAAAGATAGGGTAATATTAGGTATATTGAAAATTGGATACTATCATCCCCTTTATTATAGTTTCATACCAATAAACGCACGCTCGGAAATAATACGATTTAATAGTATTGACGAAAAACTAATTATATAAACATATTTCCTCTCGAGATAAGTTGTTTATCGGTTGTCGGTTCATTGACTGTTGGCTCAACGGCAGTCGGGTAACCGTACGTCAGCTCATCGTTCCAATCCCACCCACAAGATTATCTCACTTGAGAAGCGAAGAAAAGCCCAAAGCGCGAAGTACGTCCTTTTTATTCCTGCGCTTTAAATTTTAAAAAATCAGTTTTAACCATATGCCTTGGAATTTTATATAGGGATTATCGAAAACGCACGTCGTCTTAACACGATTTTTTAGAAAAGCAAACGTGTTATTAAAATTGTGTAATCTAGTTCCTCGATATGAAATAATAAATAACCGGTAAACGCTTTAATTTTTTACTCCGAAAAGAACAACACGCAATAAAATGATTGTGTTTGTTCTTGGATATAGTTTCTGAATGGAACGAGCACTGAGGGGAAAGCCATATTATGGTTGTACAATGAAGACCATTTTTTTTTTTCACATAACTATTTGTGGCGATAAAACACCCTAAAAAGTGGTGCGTATTTTACTTCTTGCTTTATACCTGCAACCCTAGCCCCTTTTCAGATATGAAATCGAATCCAGATTGTTGTGCTTTTCAACTTTGGTTTTCGAACATTGTGTTCGAATTTTCTTAAGTTTTCGAGAAAAAAATCTGTCCAATAAATGATAATGAATAAAATTGCCTGTGATTATTTCCTCAATTATGTGTAAACAATAAATGTCTTTCTTTCTTTTTTTTCTCAACCAGACAACATCCAAGATAAAGTTTCTGAATAAAATTTATACTTGATACGGTGTACACAGCAAAAAAAAAAAATGACCGAATCACAATTTTTACGATGAAATTTTCCAAAAGAAAATGATTTTTATTCGCTCTTTTACAACATGTACAAATTAGTTTCAAATTAGTTATTAAAATATAAAATAATGAATTTAAATGGTTAAATAAAGTGAATAGAAGTAACGTTTAAGTTAAAAGTACAAGTTAAGCATGACAAAAACAATTTTATTTTCACAAAATATTTGAAAGAATGACACGAAAATTCTTGACGATATATTCTTTTTAAATTAGTAAGATTTTATTAACAATATAAAAATATTTTAAATAATAAATCAATGACCTATTTATTAGGACTTTATACTTTTAAGACGTGCAGAAGAATATTGTTTTTCAATATTTAAATCGTGTATTATGATCGCGATAAAAACTGGATATAATGATTAAATAGACTGTAATCGAATAAATTGCTTTAAAAGAAAAAAGCAGTAAACAACAATTTGTGAAATGGCTGCCAAACATGTACACAGCAAATATTGAGATTATATTACATCGATATTGTGAAAACTAACGATATGAATTTACTCAACTGTTACTGCCGTTTTTCGAATTTCTAACGGAAGTAAATCTCTACCGAAATTTATACAAAACCGTATATGATGTAACCATATTATGTTGAAATGTATCTCGGCTAAATAATTAATTAGTAAATATTTGCGCGCAGACATCCGACGGTTTAAAATAACCGATGTTCTGGTGTTACGGTTAGGTTTTTTTTTTTTTGTGGAACTCGAATTAATATTTTTTTTTTCCTTGAATTTTGGAATTCAATTCGTATGCAGCCGCATGCACGGCTGCAGAGCGTAGGAGGTATTTGCTGTAGTCGCGAGCATTGCGCCGTCCCGTTCAAAACGACCGTTCGAATCCGACAAAACGAAATCGAATAAATGTATATGGGGAAAAAAAAGGGTGCCGTTAGTGGAGTAGGTATACAGGAGGAAAAATAAAATACGTTTCCATTAAAATAACTTTTTTACCGACTCCCTGGGATTTTCAGGAGAGAGCGCGATCGCGCGTATCTTTTTTTAGTATCTGAAAAAAAAAAAAAAAAAAACTATGTGTGGAGAAAAAAAAATAGAAACTCCGAATCGGACGAGCGAACGCGCGGTGGTGCGCACAGCGTATTTTTCACTCGAGAAACAAATAAATTGAATTTGCCCCGTCGCGCACCGGAATGGCGGCAGGTCGACCCAGTATACGCGGCGAGAACCGGAGGCGGGAACGGCCGCGACGGCGTGAGAGCCGGCGAACGTGTGTTGGAAGCAAATAAACGCGTACACACATACACATAAACGTGTCGTACGTACACTTTACTGTACGCGTTAGGCGTGTACGTTACTCATGTGTGTGTGTGTGTGTGTGTGTGTGTGTGTGTACGTGTCAAAAAAGTCGAATAAAACTAAACACACAACGTCGCGCGTACTTATACGTTATATTATGTGTATACAAGGTGATTTTTGGTAGAACGGGATTTACCATTAGACTATATACGTATTCTATTGGCATTAGCTGAGGGGAGTTGAGCGTAGGAGGAAAGGGGAGGCGGTCAAATATCGTCGGTTTTAAGTTTTCCAATCTTTATGTTACTAAACAAATATATCTAGAACGTTTTTTTTTTTTTTTTTTTTGGTTTTTTCGATTTTATTAAGGAAATAAAATTATCACCGCTACAGATAATGTTACTTTTTATTCAGTTCTAACGACATTCTTGATGAATTATTACTGAAACGCGTTTACAAAATATACGCTAATATCAATGATGTATTTAAGGTATTTTTCTGCCTAAGAACGATTTAACTTCTAATCCCTTGCCCTCTTACACACGTCTACGTTTTGATAACCTTGCGATATGAATGAAGCAGACAACTGAAGTCATGTCGAATTAGTATAAAATGTATTATGAGAATATATTATTTCATCGATTCTCATTATATTACCTATTAATATGTGATCGTAACTCGTAAGAAGAAACGACCTGTACTCGTAGTCACGAAAATCAATAGTATAAAATATTATCAAACGAATGTTTAGAAGATAGTTTGATGGCTTTTACAGCTACTACTATTGCTAATAGCAGTAAACAGTAAAAGTAGAACAATAAATCGATTATACTGAAAAATTAACGAAAAATTCAAATAGTTACTCGATTCTTAACGGATTTTTTTTTATCTATGATTCGTCTGCCAAACGAGTTAGTCGAAAAATCATTAAATATTTATCACCCATTTGATATTAGCACCCAAGTATTTATCACCCAACGTTGATATTAGCACCTAGGTTTTAAATGTAAAAACCCGGACGTTTACGCTTGCAACTTCTAAATATCAAAATAATAATCTACATTCAACAATAGAAATATATCGTGATATATGTCAGACCTTTAAGTTGGCTAAAATATTGGGGACTTAAATATTTTACTGTTCCTTCCACTTTCTCTCCAGTTGATCACAAACGTGTTACGACGTGGTTTGACGCGAAAAAAACTTTTGGAAAACCAAGGTAAATGTATCATGGATACTATATAACTAAGAAATCAATTTTCTTTGATTTGTATAAATTATTTAGTTTTTAATTTTAAAAAGCCAACTTCTCAAAATTTTTTACTATAAAAACGTAGAACTAATAAATTGTCGGTTATTACATTTTGTCAGTAAATACACATTATAGTGTAACTAAAGGACTGTAAAAATAAAAATAAAATGTTTGCGTTTATTTGCATCTACACTTACCAGCTATTTATTTTTTTTTAAGGAAATTTAATGCAGAGAAGAAGATACAGCATTTTAATTTTATAACACTTATTCGTAAATATTTGTCCGAAATATGGACCAGCCACTTTTTAAATCAGAGTTTACCTCTAAATGGTACTTCAAAGAGGTCACTTTTTGAAATTTTCAATAGTTTTTCCAAAATATCTATTTAATACCGATCTTTGTAGAGAAAATCCCATTAAAAACTATTCGTTTTCTGCGGAAATATTATTAATTTATGTAAATAGTTTACGATTCAGACCACTGTGCGACGCGTTCAACTCAACGCTTGCACATGTATATATATTTTTTTTTTTTTAGGTATTTATTATCATTATCATTATTATTATTATTATGTACTATGCATAAGTTCTACACCCGCAGCGGTCGAGGCACACACACACACAGTAGTTAATTTTTGCTAATTGGCTATTATTGAGCGGTTTGGCGGAGGCGGCACCGAATCGCGTGCAAATCGTTTACGTACGTGTAAATTGCAGGTTTTGCGGTCCCGTTTGCGCACGCGCGCGCGCGCTCAGAGACAACTCTAATTTTAATTTTGCACACGATTCCGGTTTCGCCGTCCGAATAATGGCGAAAATTCAATTCAGACGCAACGAGAAAACAAATTTCCATTATTCGTAGATAAATATATATATATTATATATAGGTTAGGTTACGACGGTAATGATGCACTAGTGTGTGTTCGCACCTCATTTACGCGCGCCATGTCTGTACATTAAACGTATTATTATAATTATTATTACTGTTAACACGATATTACGCGGAGTAAATTAAACGTTTCGGTAAAACAAAATGCCGACGGCCAAAAAACGATTATCGCCGTCGCCGCCGCCGTACGCGTAGTACTACTTAACGATATTATTATAATTATTATTATTATTAAAGTCCGCCGGGGCCGTCGGTTACGAATTCGCACGCCACTGCTGCGATGACACGTGAGGCGGCGGCCGAAATCGAAAACCGAAATCGTTCGTATGTTCAAAAATATTAGAACCGGAAGAAACGAGGTTTAAGGTTTCGGATTTTTCGAAAATCATTCGTTCTTCGTTAATCACCGTTAATTATTACATGTACATGCACGGACGATTTTCAGCAATGATATGGCGAAAATTTTCTCTCATTAAAACCAGTCATTGAAAATCATTGAATTTGTTAACTATTTGGATAATTTATTCCAGCTTAGAGATCCAATGGTCCATCCAACTAACGTGTTCACGACTATGTGCAAATCGTTTTTTTTTTTTTTTTTATGTTTTAAAACGATTATCACGACTAAAATGCTTTGTGGTCTAATTTTCTGTTACGTTTCCAGTAGTAGAAAAAGTATTAAGCGGGACATTCTTCACACTAGGGGTAATCTTC
Organism: Stegophylla sp. TES_Ste_2020; assembly: GCA_025469315.1. Taxonomy (NCBI): domain Eukaryota; kingdom Metazoa; phylum Arthropoda; class Insecta; order Hemiptera; family Aphididae; genus Stegophylla; species Stegophylla sp. TES_Ste_2020. Next base: position 40,591 of record JAIPRM010000849.1, on the reverse strand, counting down.
GATCCTAACCACTAGCTTCTTTGCTCCACTCAGCATCTAAAACTATGTCCATATCATAAAAAATCAATTTTTAAAATATCTAATGTAAAAGTATAACTTTACAATAGTTTTGTATCGTAATGGAGTATAAGAAAAATTGCGTTTTGCATAAAATATAAACGATTATGTGATTAAATTCAATTCGATTATAATGTCACTGATTTATTAATTAAACCGTTGATAGTTAATTAATGAAGAAAAATCAATTATCTCTTTCAGCAAGACTTAAGTTTAAACAGCTTTTTAATTTAATTTTAATATCTTAACCTAAAGTTATAAATGCATTACAAAAAAAAAAAAAACGAAAACAAGCAAAAATGGAAATCTTTGTTACGGGTATGCTTCGAAACTACTCATTCAATTTCCATGTAGTTTCTTTTTAAATAAAGAGGACATCAAAGAATAGGTTTTAAGCATAAATTTATACCGATTAAGATATTAAATAATTAGTTATTAATTAAAATAAATAACTGCATAGCTTCTCTAATTGGTAGCTCGGCAAAAACCTATATGTGTATACACCTCTCCAAAGAACAAAAAACATTGTTTACAAAAAAGTATTAAAAATAAAGATGAGAAGTTACAGAAATTGCATATTTTTGTCTATATCTTTTATTTATTGCTAGGTGTGCTAAAAATCTGTTTCATAATCTGGTAATTCATATTTTCGGTTATTTTTTGCATATTTTGGTAATTTGTTTAAAAATTGAATATTATTGTATTTTTTTTTCTTTGTGCATATTAATATATTTTTTGTAAAATGTATCCCATAAAATAAAACTTGAATATAAAAAAACACAAATCTATAGGTATGAAAAAAATATTTATAGTTTAACAATATTTATAAAAGATTACAAATTTTTTAAACTTGTAGAAGTTTATTCCGTTCAAAAAATATTTATTCGGACTATCGTTATCGTTTTAATGTTAAAAATAGAATAAATTCAAGTATTTAATGCAACAGATTTGCTTTATTTAAGAGTAAAAACATTTATATAATATATTATAGTGACCCAAAACTCATTTTAGGGATACCCAACTTTTACATAAGCGTTTTATTACTAGTTATATTATTTTGATTTTGGGTTTATGAACACAATGAGTAGTATAGGTATATTAATTAAATTAAAATATATATTTTGTTTAAACGAGACAGTTAAATCTGTCATCTATTAAATATTTTCACATGGAAAATATTTTTGTTTTTAAACTATTATAGTATAACATTTATTATTTAATAATATTACTTCAATATGACTTACAAGACGTAGGTCCAATAGCAATTATATTCATTATTTTATTCCAATTAGTAAGTAGTTTTTAATAGAAAATCAAAGAAAAACTCCGCAATGATTCGTTACTCAACACTTCCTTGGAGATAGTCACTTGCCGTCGGTAAAACTTTTTCCATTCATGAGTCAATGTGATCCAAATCGTGATACAGCCATTCGACTTAACTATAAAAAAACGATACGATATAGTCACACAGATTGTTGCACTTACTTTAGAAAATTGTCTTTTTCAGTTGTTTTCATGAAATCGATTAATTAGTGAAAAATCGTTATAAAACATAATTAATTATTATAATAAGACATGTCTTGATTGTGCTTTTGTAATTTTACTGGAAAATTCACCAACCATTTATTTTAATGTATATATTCTATGTGGGCTACATAAACATTTTTCCCCACATTTATTTCATAATTAATACTTAGTTGTAAAAATAACAAACTCGTACGATTCTATATACAAAATTCTACAAAATGTGTTGAACTGCAATTAATTGTACGAATGATAACTAAAGGTAATATGCAGGACATGAAAGTTCTAGAAAATGTATATTTATTTTGGTTTGTCTTAGAAGATCCAAAGTAGAATACAAATATGTTCTAAACTTCTCTGATGTCGTTATATGAAATGTTTTTGCTGTTTTTTGTATATTTATGGTTTTTAATTTTTTTTACTAATTTAGGGTACGTATATAGTGCTACTTACGGGTATATTTTTACATAATTTATGAAAATAAACACATGATTTATTTGATCAAATTTTTATATATATTTGAATAATTGAAAATAAATAGATCTCTATGAATAATATTTCATGATTTCACTGGTCTACAATTGTAAATATTCCAGTATAATAGTCCAGTAAAATATTAGTTTGTGTTTTTTACCAGTACAGTAATTAGATTTGTTTTTACATAATAAATATATAATTAAAAGTTAGATGCTTATTTTCGATTTTTCTTGGCTATTTATAGCGTACTTTTTGGAGTTTTTAAGTACATATTAAAGAGCTAAAATGTAACTTTATTAGTGCTACAAATTTCGAGCCCTGGAAATTTGTGTTACTGCTGTGTATTTTGCACATAATACTTTTTTTTAACACCGCTCCGGTCCCGAATTCGGTACTGAGTCGGTGATTTGTACACTCCGCCCCTAACTCAGTAACCTACTTTGCAACTCGTATTCTAACCGTAAAACCCAAAGTTTTTTTGTCGGTATTCTTTCCCCTTTCTAACTTACGCGAACCTTTAACGAAAGGCCGTGACCATTTTAAAAACAGATCAATAAAGAAATACACTTTCTCCCGCAGAAAACTCGCGAGCGGTGTTTTCCTTCGCGAATGATTGATGCCAACGATTAATCTTTTCCTTCGACTTGCGCACCGAAGGGGGAGAAGGTCACATCATCAATATAACGCGATCAAAAATACGTTTCAATGTTTTAATTCATTTTCATTTTTTTATTACACGAATTAACAACGAAATGCTATGTGTATCGCGCGCCTATAGGCTATATACAGAGCATTAGAAAAAAATACAACTCTACATAAGTACTGACCAATGCACGACGGCGTTACAGTCATATATACACATAGTGGATGATGGTTAAAATAGTTTTGCCACATCATCGGTTAATTAGAAACTGAACGTGTACGCGAGAAAGGTAACAACGACGACGACGTACCATGTGTATAAAGTATACGTAACGTGAGTGCGTGTGTGTGTGTGTGTGTGTGTGTGTGTGTGTGTGTGTGTGTGTGTGTGTGTGGGTGTGTGTGTGTGTGTATAACATGTAAGCCCGTACGTGGTACAAAAGAAAATTGAATGTACGGTGCATTCTTGTACACCGGCCTGGGTATATATACGTATTCGTCACGCCGAAACGTCATGGAAAATGGAAGAAGATACCACACATTAATATGTACCTGAAGAAGCTATACGTGTAATGATATCCACCAGTCGTCGTACAGTATAACGCGTAGGATCGAGAAAAAATAACAATAATAATGATGATGATGATGATCAAATGATTCGAAAACTATTATAACCGTGAATAAGTAATAAAAACAGAAACGTAGTAATATTACCTATAATAGTATTTTGAATAATAATAATAAAGCGCGTGTGTCGAGTCGGAATCAACGATTTTTCAATCTCAAACTCGCGTATCGCGCGAAGCTCGACCGAGCTTTACGTGCAAGAAAAATAAAAAACACAAATTCGTATGAATTTATTTTTTATTTTAACTATACTTATGTACTCCACGTGAGTCGATCAAGTACGTGTTCTGATTATTATCGCATTTAATAAAGCACTAAATATTGGCTTATTTTGTATTAGGTACATAAATAATTACAATGTATATATTAATTTAATTAAAAAAATTTAAAAGGTAGTTGCTGCGGATCAAGTGACAATGTTGTTGTGTGATAATAACATAATCTATGCAGGCACGTAATTAGTCAGAGATATTTGATTGAAACCTGATTAAACAATTCAATAAATTTAATGTAGGTGAATTAGAATTATTAAAGATAATAAGCATAACATTAGAAAGAATGTTATTAAGTATACATATTATTATTTTTTATTACTATTTTACTAATTTTAGTTTATGAGTGGAGCGAAGAAATTAGAGTTTTTACAATGATGTTTATTTTTAATTTTAATTTTAATACTTATCCAAAAGTTTCGACTAGTAACTTTTGGAAACCGGATTTGCGTGTAGATGGTACTTCATAAAGAGGCCATTTTTCAAAATTCCCAATTATTGTTTTCTTAAAACTTGGGAAAAAACTACCTGAAATTTGACAAAAAAAAAGACTTGGAAACTGTTCTTTTTTAATCCAAACTTTATGAAAATTTAAACGTAAATAAACAATAATAAGAGAAATATTTTAGCAAAAAAAAATTTTGAAAATATGAACAAAAGTATTGGGACTTATTTTCTCTACAACACTTTTTTTTATTTTTAGTAAAATTGTCTTTTTTTTTATTTTTAATAAATAAAAGTAAAATAAAGTTATGTGAAATAAATTTAAGTAAATTAAAGTGAAGTAAAGTAAAACAAAGGTAAATAAGTAAAGTAATAGACAAGAAACCTGAATATACTTCGTACCGTGGGTATTCTTCGCTCCTCGGGTCAGATAATTTTGTTGGGTGTATTGAAAATGACGTCTATTATTGTTCTTTATATTATTAACATACTTCGCTCAGAATCATATAATTGAAGTAATGATTTATTGTTTCTTTAAAATGCAACACACCCACCAAGACTACCTGACTTTTTTTACTTTACTCTTTATGACAACTAATACTTTTCTATTATTTTCGATTTTTTTTCTATTATAATATAATATAAATCTACTACTTTTTTTTTTTATTATTAAAATTTAACGTGGTTTTTGGACCACCTGCAACGTAGTATCCTTTTATTCAGAAATTCCCGAAATAGTAATTTAGACGTATTCAGAACTATAGTCCACATATGTCGAAGCGAGTTTGACAATCACACTGTCAAATGTCTAATGGCCAATGATGAAAAGGGCTTCTTATGGAAAGAATATGAGAATATAAAAGAGACTGTAAAAGATTTTAAAATATCGATATACATTTGAACACAATAACAGGTATACAAAATACTATTGTTTGACATACGTGTAGGTTTTCATCGTATTGATTTTACCACATTTTGTGTAGTAACTAATCCTGAACATGTGTCGAAATGATTAAATCGTGTTTAAAAAAAAAAATGAAGTTTATATCGTCTGTTAGAATATTTATGAAATAATAATCGTTGAAAATGAATTGTGTTCCATTTTCATTATTGTTATTTTTTAGTAACATTAAAAAAAATTAGCATTAAGTTTAATGGAACGTAATTACATTAAATTTTACCACGGAATAACTTATCGAAGTCATAAAAATATACCTTACATAAAAAGACAAAAAAATAAATCGTTTTTCAATTTATACGAATAATATGAGTTGACTGAAAATTACGCGACAATTCACAATTAATTTTGTAAATATCGAAAACAAAGTCATAAGATTTTTGAGTCTCTATCAATGTACGAACAATGTTTAATTTATAAATATCTAATTACTATCCGGCAACAATATAAAATTAATTTAACGTCCCAATGTCAATTAAAAACGTTCAATTATTTTTTCATTCGTCAAAATGTGTATACAAAAAACATATTTATTGAGTTTGCATACATTTAAACGAGATCGTTTTAATATAATATCAAATCGTGTTGTTTCTCCGTCTATTTTATTTCACCGTACTTTCTCTCAAAATATCATCTTTAACGGATATTTGACGGTTTTTTTTTTTTTTGATAGATAATGTGTAAATTCAACGCTTCAAAGATCGTGGTTTACACGGTTATTTTCGTGTGTTCTAACGGACATATACGTATTTCATATTACAATTTTCAACTTCATGGAACGTTATACTTTTGCTAATTCGTGCTATAACGTTCCTCCCTTACATTTATTACTGACAATATAATTCACAAGTAGAGCTTCATATGGTAGGGAGGGGAAAAAATCGAGTATAATAGTTATCTTAAATTATTTTTTTCTAGTTATTCACCTACGACGTCACGCCGAAACTATACAATATAACCGAATTGATTTGGGTTAAATTTATCTCCAACCCCGATCAACCGCCGTCACCTGGACAAACATCATAAATCAATAAATTATAACAATGTTATCTTTATTAATAACAATAAGATATTCTTGAAAAAAGGATTTTTTTTTTTCAATAAAATAAAATAAAAAAGGCCTCGGTGGCGCACATTTTACACAACACGAAAAAAAAGTTTTTTTTAATAGGACGTATTCCCAATATACCATATTAATATATATATTATATATGATATTATTGTTAAATATGACACATGTTTACATTCAAAAAAAATAAAAATATTTATCAATGACAATTATTTTATTGGTAACGTTGGCATATTAAGATTTGGACTTCACACATTCCTCACATCATGCCCCATAGATATACCGATTCAGTCTTTGGCAATAAAGCAAAAAGTAATTTATTTTATTTATTTATATATAATTAACACCCCAAAGGGGTAAATAGTACAGATAAGTATAAGAATTAATAATACATGTAATAAAATATTCTTATTCATATTAATTTGTTAATGAATCAATCATTTTAATACATTTTGAAAATAATATACAAAATATAATAGTACTGTAAAATATATTTATTAATAATAGTGTAAATATAAACCACTTGGAATGAATGATTGATAATAGATATAATTATAGTCAAGTGATTAGCAATTTTATTGCATACACACTCGATAATTTTGCCAGTGCGGAAAAAAAATTGCATTTATCTTCAATTGGCTAATGTAAATCATTTTAATTACCTATCAAATTATTATTTCTCTAATTATAATTGACATACACGTTTAAAGAAATGTTACTATCATATTTTATCTATTTAATTTGGCTAATAAACAAAACAAAATGTTATTCCAATATAAATTATCTTTTGCTTTCTGTACAATTTTATAAATGGTGCTGTATGCTGATAGTTGAAAACAAATTAATTAGGTACCAATGTAAATAGTTTGATATTCTGCACCACAAAGACTTATGAATAGTCTCAGATTAAAACTCAAACTTGATATTTTTGAGCGGTGATATTTGAACTAATCTAGATTTAGATATAAAAATAATATGGAAGTTGCATCAAACTATTTGTTGATTAATACTTAGTAGACATTAATTTGTCATTGTATATACAACAATTTATAGTTACTATTTGTGAAAAACTCTAGCGATGTACGAAGAAAGTGCTAGAAATTTTTATTTAAATTATTCATCGCTACTTCTTTCTCCACGGTTGAGGCGAGATAGACCCCAAATCTCTCTTACTCGAAGCCATCCACATCCCGATATGTATGCGATTTGAACGTATTTGTGATTGTATAAATTCGTCATTACTGTACGCCTCTCGAAAATAAAAAATTATTTATTATTTTTTAAGGTATCGAACTATTATTTATTATTATGACCTAAACTCGTTTGATAATAACAAAGATATTCAGAAGAAACCAAGAGAATTTTATGGGTAAATTAGGTAAGAAATCGAGTTACGTTCATTTTGCTTGCTGCACTTCGTAAGCGTGTTTAAATCGGCAACAACCCTCGATAACATTTGAAAAAGCAGTCTAGAATGTGATTCTATTATTCGGAAAAAGTTTCACCAATTCTGACCTATAATAGCGTCTTAAAGTTGAAAATTAAAACTTATGTGTTTTTTACTGCATAGTCACCGTGTATCACGAGTGCGTTGAGTGTTCTTAGTGAATTAATTGTGAATTTTGTCACATTAAAAATGGCAAATATTCAAAGGAAGTCATAGAAGTCACTTTGAAAGCAAGTCATAGATTTTTTTTTTTTTATACATACAGACATATTTTTCACATATTAATAAACCAACGCATACTTTACCACTCGCCACCGTTGTCGCGTATTTTATCCGTTCCAAACATGTGAGCATACATATATATTTTTTTCATTTTACCCATTTTCTGTATCGCCAACGTCCGCGTAACCGCTACTATCGACAACAACGACGCCGACTTGAGGTTGTTTTCACCGTCACGTGCGAATTTATTATATTCACCACGGTAGGAACAACAACAACAACGACGACGACGACGAGCCGTCACTTTTACGCACGTTTTATTATATTATAAATATTTCATGACTTTCCGGATTCTCGATCCGGTTCGCCGAAAAACCGGCGCGTATCGCCGAGGCATGAGATCGGGCACTTGGAGAGCTCGAAAATGACCGCTGCAACTATCACGGCCGCGATACGTCACTCCGCGTTACCGTGCGCGCGGACGCGATGGCCACGACGGTCACACGTCTATATTCCACCTGTATACCACACGGCTATCCCGTCATAATAATACCTATACGCATAGTATTATAGTCACTACATATATATATATATATATATATATATATACATGCGTTAAGTGTGAGTTAGGTCAGTTCATGAAATGTGCCTACAGTTTGCACATTTCACGACGTAACTTACATATTCAAAAGTATGAACGGACTTTTTCCCCAGAATTGTTTTCAAATTAACCAAAAACCAGGTATGTTGGGTGTTTTGATAGGTATTGAAATACTAAGTATTAAAATATTTTAATTGCTCAAAAAAGCAAAAAAGCTTATTTCCTCTGGGATGATTTATCAAAATAGTCGAGGGTAGTTTTCTATTTGAATGCGGAGTTTGCGAAGCAAAAGAGGGTGGTTTTGCGAAGTGAATGAAGCGGTGTTCTATTACATACAAATACTTAATATTCTAAGTCCTAATGTCCATAATGACCTCTACATGACTTAACCTAACGTTGTACGTAGCGAAAAAATCTCCAATTCGCGGGGAGAGGGGGGGGTGTTCAATCCACCGGATCGGAAAATGTCCGACCTACCAGTCAACTGAAGGAGAAATGTTATGGAGGGAAAATATCCTAGATTCGAACTGAATACAACTATATTTGGAGGAAAATACAATATGATTTCTGGAAGAAATGGATACGGCCTCGAGTCTTACCGTAATTGTCAATTACCATTTTTTTTAAGCTATCAATAGTTGACAATATTAATCTAGACTACCGAAGCTCGAAATCGCATTCATATCCGTTCAATGATTTGCAATATTAAATTATATTTTATAAACAACACGCGCCACCCCGCACTGTAATCGATAGTCTGGTTCTCGCAGCCGTTCTGCCATCGACATTATATTATATTATATTTCCTACGCCGCCGACGCTGCGTTTCCTCTACACGCACACTCCAGCACCTACATGCTATATACATAAGTATACGTTTATGAATATAATACCACCACGCGTTGTAATTATATTAAAACGTATGACATATGACGTGGTAACCGCGACCCGGGTATAAATTATTATGATTATTATTATAGGGGCTACACTCCCGGCGGCGCACGTCTTATCTATGCATACAGCACAATATCACGTTGCTACGTGCACGGTTACATGATTTCATAACACAGGTAGGCCTTTTTACCGTCTAGTGGGGTTCCCGTTATTTTTCCCGAATCGAAATTCCTGAATAACCTTTTTCCCGAATGGAATTTTTTCCGAATGTCCGAAAACTCGAAGCCTTTTTTCCCGAACACCTTGCAACTTTCCTGCACTGCTGCAGCGTGACATTTCAAAACGCTCACGTAATATGTCATTTAAATAATGCATTTATACCCGTAGGCGTGAGCAGATCATTTTCACTGACAGTGATCAACGCAAAAATTATGCGTTTTTATATGCCACCAATAAAGAATTGTTTCGTCCAATAGTAGCTTTTAATATTATTATTATTTTTTTTTTTTCATCTAAAAATTTGATAGTAGACATACATGCAATACATACATATCAATCTCAAATTAAACATTAAATACATAAATGTTTGTCTCCGTAAGCTAAGCTTGTTATAGCGACGAGAATTCTAAAATACTACTTATAATCGCTGAACAAAATAATTATTAATTATTAATATTATAAACTACAATAAAAATATATAATTTTAAATATTTTTGAATTAAAAAATTACAGAATAAATGTAGCAATCCGAATGTAATACGATTAAAATATTATTTATAAGCTATAATTATTTCATTTTTTTATTTACAATTATTTTATAAGATTCAAAGGACGTAAACAAACCAATATCAATATCTAATTCCATTGTTATTTTAATTCCCGCATTAATGGGGTTTCTTTTACCAAATTCAGTTCTACACTAAGGAATTAAATACACATTATTTTATTATCAATTTTTATTTAAATTAAATTTTTACAACTAAAATACAAACATAAAAAATCCTTGAGTGCGCTGGCGTTGCCAGATACAGTGATGATCATTTAAGCTAGTACAATGTATAATAAGTCAGTTATCTTATTACACATAATATAATAAAAACAATTTTGTATACAGTTTAACTCCACCTAAAAAATATTCGAGTCGACTTGGGGTGTTTTTTTTAAACTTTTTTCGTGCAAAATCTTAGCGACAATAATCACATTATTTTTGAATATCTGATTTCGCGTTAACGCACCTCCGTACCAAAATCGACAATCCTTATAAAATTTAAATACGGTTTCGATTAATAACTGAAATTTATGTACGCCGTTGAAAATATCAGTCCATCATCAAATTAAAAGATTCTAATCCAATGAGCACTTCTAATGCCAGTTAGTGAAAATGTATATGTTAAAATTTGAGTATACAGCATAATTTGAAATACGTGTTGTGCCCAAGTGGCATAACTAGTATAAGTCGACTTTTTTTTTAACCTTTTTTCTACATGGGAATTTTTTTATTCTCTATGTTTCACATACTCAGTCCACAATATCACTGGATTTTATACCATTTTCAAAGAGTACCTGATCTACTAAGATTTTACGAATTCGCCATGGTCGAAAACGATTGAACACATATAATAATATAATACATGGAATGAACTATTCAGGGATTTGAAAAAAATAACATAATAATATAGAAACACGTGCACGCAGAATGCACAGGGAAATGACACGGTTTGAACTGGAAAGCGAAAAACAAATAATTAATGGCTGGATCGACCCTTATAATCTAACGGTTCCGGATATCTGTAAATAATAATAATAATAATAATAATAATAATGTTTTCTCTCGCCGATTATTTACGGTTATAGATCACATAGCTGGCTTACTGCGTCGTCGTCGCCAGTGGCGAGACAAAAGGAAGGCGACTGATGCAGCGACAACGCGACCGTGGTGGCCCGAACGTACGCGTATACATATACGAATACACGGTTCTGTTTTATAACGCGCCCGTTTACAACGGACGGAGATATTTTTGTCTTTATGGCCGTTTGTAGGAAAATGATTTGTTTCTTCTTCTCTACTGCGTATATAATAGGAACGCCTGGACGTGCTCTCACAAGACATCCGGAGGACACCCGCGGCTCGGGCACCAGAAACGAAACGGGATTCGGGCGGTATTGTAAAACCTTCGTCCCGTTTCCACGTCGCGTCGAGGAGGGTCGCCGACGACGACCGAGGGACACAAAAAGGTCACTCAGCGGTATACATAACCGCGTTTCTAAAATTCATTTCTGTCGCCACTCCGAACGTATATATATATATATATATACCGTCTGACCGGCAAGTTTTTTTATTTATGGCGGTGCGGTTTTTTTTTTCTCCGTTTCATAATAATACTACTAAAATTCGAAATTTTCGGCGGCACAGAGGTTTCCGGCGCAGGTCGTTTAGCGTTATGTCTCGTATACGAGAGAGAAAGATTATGTTATAGGATATCTTCGTACGTACGTATCTCGGACCCGAGCGAATCGTCATATTTATCCGCCAAACCACACGTCCGTCCTTGCCACACACACACACATACTGTACAACTTAATATAAAATACGAAATCGCGTATTATTTATACGGTACACAATTGTACGCAAAGACCTCGAAATCCAATCGTTCCCCCCCGACAATACCCCACGGACTCTAAGAAAAGTCACTCTACGCGCATCGACGGGCGAGTGGCGGTCCGGTTTTCTTCTGTTGGCCTAGGACTTGGATCAGAAATGACGTGTTTTATGTGTGCGTACGCCGTTGTAGTACGTGATGTATACACATTTCATGCTCGCGTACACACTCGTGTATGCACACGGAATAGTGCGGAGCGACGGAGTATTTAATTCGATCCCCAGAAAGAAGAATTCAGAAAAAAGAAAAAAAAAACACGAAATACCAAAAAAGAATCCGAGTCCACGTGTCCGTGTAAACCCGTGAACCGTTTAATAATTAACCCGATCGTCGCCTTCACGAGAAATCGACTGTAGTAATAATAGTATTTATTATATATGTGTTGTACGGCACAAAATACCCGAATAGTAATAATGATGATGATGATGATAATGACGACAACGGCGACGAACGGAGACGACGAATACACCGATCGCGGCATAATAATATAATAATAATGATACTGTGCTGTGTGGTGGCAGGCTACGTCGGAGGACTACAACAATACAGATATAACGTGCCGATACACGGCAGCGGACGGGGCCAGAGCAGACGATGCGTATACGCCGCAGCGTACTGCGGACGGGAGTGGAGAGAAAAAACAAAAAAACAAAATAAAAAAAAATAAATAAATAAAAAAAAAAAAAAAACGTCAACACCCGATCCACGGCTTTCCGCTGTGCCGCAGCCGTACCGCCGCCGCGGTTGATGGTCGATTGCTCACGCTGATTGAGACGTCGTCGTCGTCTTCTCCCGGTGCACGTCGATACGACGACGACGACGATGTCGAAGAAACCGTTCCACGACGACGAACCTCTTTTGTCCGGGTACGTGTTTAAAAATAATAATAATAACAATAATAACGCGTACGTAAGAGAATAATATTATAATGCATGTATAATGATAAATAATATTTAATACCGATATACGCGCGGGAATTCGACGCCATCCCGAGAGTTCAAAAAAATCGTTGACCATTTTATCTACAGATAAAACTTTACTTTGTTCGGAATGAGTGAAATAAAAACTTGGAAGTTAAACGCGCCGCCGGTCTTTACACGTCTTCAGTAAATACACAGAACCGCAGATCTCTCAGATAGTATTTTTCCCACCACCGCAGTATAATAAACTAGTTCCCTGATCTGGGGGGGTCGTTTTCTGAGAGCGCATTAACTCGATTGAAATACATTTTCTAAGAAAAAAATAAAACGATTGCTCTAACACTATGTTTTCGGCGCATTAATCGAATAAATATGTATATAGAATACTTATATATGAATGAAAGTTATCAGTATTTCACCCCTTTCGAGATACAAAAAGGTCAAGTACAAACCATTTTTGTTTATACAAAAAAAAAAGAAAGGACAAGTTTTCATAAAAAAAATTAAATGCCGACATTATATTTTATTTTCTTCACTTATAATATTGTAGCCACATCATTTCGATAATGACACACAAATAGTAATAAAATAAACATGCCATCAGTTATAATGGCTAGATAACGAAACAATACTCAATCAGGTCCTTTTAGAGTAATAATCCAAAACGTTCAGTAATCTTTTTTTCAAATAACCAAACATGACTAATAAAATCGATAAAGTCAACTGATAAAATTTGGTCAACAGTATTCAGTTGTGATATATTTGTGTGTAAACTCTTTTTAAAAAAAAAACCTTCGAACCTATTCCGTAACTAAAAGTACAGCAAAATTATCATCACATTTCAACTGCAGTTCATCAATTCAAATTACATATCTAAATTGTTTTCTTAATTTATTGTTTGATTATCATCTTCGAGTAGTGCCTTGTTATTATAATTAACATCGGTGCGATTACCAACACACTCTGCCAACAACACCAATTTTGATATGATCATCCCAAACAATGATATCCCGGTTCACCGACAATTAATCATATATTTATCTTTCAGTTTTTAGTGATTTATAATTGTTTACTTATTTGAAAATCGTCATGCACCTTTTCATGCAAAAGGCACATGTGTAATAAACTGACTATTGAAAACTAGCCGAATTAAATCTTTTCATTCTAGACTAAAAAATAAATAAATAAAGACAAAATTATCTTTGGAATGTCACATAATAACAAAATTATTTTATCGATAAAATCCAAATTTGTATTACCTTCATAATCAATTAGTATACTATTGTGTACGATATAATTCAGTTTAAAAATAATCACTGTTCTCGGGTCATATCAACATATTAAAGATATTTAAAATAAACATTATAATAAAATTACACAGTGCGAAGTGCATGTCAATCCTATTGTTGCTACGCTTTGACTCACAAAGCATGCTAACTTTTATTATTTAGCTAAACGTTAATAAAATTGTGCGTTAATTCTTACAAGAAATATGCCCACGTATAATGGTACTAATTTAAAATTAAATGACAAACTAATATTTTTTATAAAATAATAATTATATGTACTTAATAACATATTTTTTTCTTATAATTTAAGTGAATAAACAATACAAAAATTATGCGCATTGCAAATTAAGTGCAATATACTTATATCAAAAATAATCTTAGTAGTTGTAAATACCATAGAATAACATATTAAATGGTATAAAAATAAGTCGATAAGTTGGAATTTTTTAAAAACCAATTTTTTTTTTTTTTTTGTCATCGAATCGGTAATTTTGTAAAAACATCCGGTTTTCTTTTGCAGCGAAACGAGGCATAAATACTGTTCAAAACGTGCCCACGTCGATTTCAAAAATTATTTTCGTTTTTTCACTACTTTCCCGTGTCAGTAATACCGTTGCACTACGGGTGAACCACGTTTTGGGAAATTTACCCGAAATAAAATACGTTTGGGTAAGTACATCGAATGAAGACGTGTTTGGGAAAGCATAGCTATGGATTAACGGGACAAACGGTACATGGACACATGACACGTTTCGGTCCGTACAAAAAAACATATTCGAATATCAAATGTGTTAAAAATATTTATTTAAACGTTTTAAAATGGAATCGAGTGTAGAAAAAAACGAATAATAGCAATAAAAAAACGTGTATCGGAAACAGTATTGTAAATTTCGCGAAATAATGCGGGTTTTTCACTACACACACACATAAATAGATATTATGGTATAAATTTCCAAAAAGAAATGTCGTCAAGTATCCACAACACATTTTACGGATTGTAAAACGCTTATATTATTATCCCTGATTTCGGGAAAACGGCACGACCCGACGAATGGACGATTGAGCCGCGGCGGCGACGGTCGACACACGTTTTGATGAACAATTTATTCTTCGATTTGACGTATTTTGTTCGCCTTCGTCGTCGTCGTTATAAACGATTTGAGAGGAAATCGATTGAGAACGTGCGCGAATTTCGTTTTCGTCCGAATCCGCGCGTTCGGCGCATCAAGAGCAATAATAATCAACATACGAATATAATACAATAGTACGGTTTAATTGTAAAATTTCATTAAAACCCGCGCAGTGTGTGCACACTGTACACGCGCGAGTTCTCGTACGAGCACTATAAATACTCGTGTAAACGCAGTCTCAAAACCGTCCGACGTACCGCGTATAAGTTATTCGCATTTTCAATTAATTTCCCACGCAAACGACGAATTTCTCGTAATTCATCGCACGAATTTATTAATTGCACGTCTATGTATATACATATATATATATATATATGAATATTTACACGAAAATCAATTAAAAACTCAATTATTATTATTATATTACTTATAAACGCCGTTTTCTCGTTCGTTCGCGGAGAGTACCAAAAGTTTTCCGTTCTAACACTCAATTATCACGTAATTATGACAATAATTAAAAATATTCCGAAATTCCGTTAGGACGCAATTTCAGTTTTTATACCAAACGCGTATCATTTTTGCGTGGATACTTAAAAAAAAAAGCCGTTATCTTATCGCATACGCCTACGCGTCAAGAATTTCCGTAAACAACGTGTTTATTTGGGAACACTTTATAACATAAGTTGTTAACCTTTTCTGACCCCTTTCAAGTAAAAAGTTTAACTACGGACCCTCTCCTCCCAAAAAAGTAAACATTACATTTTGAACTATTTTTTAATAATAATATTAAGACTTATCTATACCCGATTATACAATACATATTATATACAATAATTTATTTTATGTTTGAAAAAATAATTTGCACCATGTCTATTGTCTTAGTCGTTTTCAGACATGATTAACAAAATATGAATTCTTACTTATAACTAGAAAAAAAATATAAATAAATATAATGTTATGACTGGTGTATCCTATTGTCATCTTTCAAGTAACAGAATTTATGAGAATTTATTACTATTACCTATGTTAAAAAATTTCCGGACATATTTGATATCATCAAAATATGAAAAATCGTTCGTGCTTACGAAAATAGTAAATATTATGTATATAAATATGTATGTATAATTATTATTCAATAAAGTTCATAGTACAAATTTATACTATATGTATAACAGTTTCTAATTTTAGTCTTCAACCATCGCATAATTTAAATTAATTTCAAACAAATTTATTTTTGAGTTATCTAAAAAGAAACACATTACAGCCACCTAATGAACCCTCGAGTAACCATCTACGGGACTCTTAGGGCTCCATGGACCACCGGTTAAGAACCCCTGCTTTATAGTAATATATAACATCTAGTTATAGTTACTAGTTTCTTTACGTTTGAACAACGAACTGTCGTACGCTGGACACATACACTGCACTGACACTCAAGATTTTAGTATTGTCATGATGTTTTACCGTACCAACAGATATAATGCAGCAATAGAAATTAGTGCGACAACCTATTATAGTGCGTACATATACAAGATCATTTTTTGTGCACGCCACCCTATTTTGAATTCCGTCTAATGCACACATTTGAAAGCGTGTTCAATATTAAACACAATTAAAACCGCAATTTTTATTTTATTTTTTTGCTATTTTTAATTTTTATTTAGTTTTTTCCAAAGGCGACCACCATCACTACTATACTTAAATCTTAAAATTTGAAGAATATTATTATTATTATTATTATTAAGAAAAATATCTCTTACGACTTATCGGACCTATCGTCTTACGAGAGTGTGATCTCGCCGTTGAACGACTTATAATAATATTTTTTATTTCTATATCTATAGTACATATTACCTACACTAAGTATCGTTTTCGTACAAATATTCAGCGTTCTGATAACACTTGACGAATGTGCGTGTGAGTTTATACTGTGTGTGCGTGTGCGTGCGCATTAAATGTATACGCCAGTAAGCACATACACATATACATAATAAAGGTCTAACGATCATAGGTTTTACTGTTATATTGTTCTGTGGCAGTAACAGACGCAAGGAGGAGTTTTAGAGGTTCAAAAATTATTTGATAAGTTATTTAAAAATAAATTAAAATATGAAAAAGGCGGACGTACTTTGAACTAAGGATATTCTTCCTTCCTCGGGTGAGATGTTTATAGAGGATGCGCGTGACTACTTTAAGTAGTTGATACTAGTTTAAGGTCTTCAGCTTTATTATTTTTTGAAATTATGTTAATAAATTAAAATTAAATTTATGAAAAGTAATGTCATATTTTACCAATTTTCGGAAGTGTCCCCAAACACTTCTAAAAACTAACGATGGTCAATAATCAAATCTAAAAGTCGGACACAATGAATTTCAAAGAACGTAATATTTTCTGCGCAAATTATAAGGAGGGAGGGGAAATAAGAAAAACTATACGACGACAACAAAAACGTTTCTTCTTGCTTGGTTGAGAACTGTTGAGAATTTCGAAAAATAATCTCTTTTAAGCAGGTACCGAGTGAACAAAATGTTCTACCGGAAATCCAAAGTGCCCGACGTACACTGATCAGAGTTATTTTTCGATAAGAAAAAATGTTTCCGTCAAAAAAAAAAAAAAAAAAGAATGCTCATTGTCAAATCTACAATTTTTTTTTAACCACACTGCAAGGCATCTGAGACGATTGATGTAGTATAGGTAACAAAAGTTTTCAAAAGCCGGTTTTATCGCCATTAACCTCGCGGATAAACGGTGGCCGTGAATTTCCCAGTGAAAACCCGCTTTGAAAAAAAAAAAAAAAAAAAAAAACCCCGAAACCCGTAGTAGCTCGTCAAAACCGTCGTCACCGGTTTTTTGCACTCCCGGAGGCCACGCAGACCGATCAAATCGGTTCTGGCTGATTTCGCCTCCTCCCCTCCCCTCCTTCGCGTCGTCTCCGTGCGTGCTTGTAATGGCAACAAACAAGAGAAAACCGTCGGCGAGCCGAAATTCGGGAGACGTGATGTGTGCCCACAACAGTTGTTACGGGGTGGCCGAACCGATGTTATACGACGATCGCGTAAGTAGTGTGTCTAACACATAATATACAAATATATTTATACACACACACACACATGTATATATATATATAAGTACGTACGCGTGTACACGAGGAGACGAATGATTTTGTAAAGTGCACACGCGCGCTCGCGGTATACACGTGATAATAATAATATGTTGTTTTGATGTACGCGGTTACCCGGCGGCGGCGGCGGCGGGCTCGTAAGAAAAGCGGCGCACGTGTACCCGCGCCGTATGCTAGCCGTGTGCGTGTCTGCGTACCGCGAAAACAAGACGTTTGCCGAAATCAATTAATAGAAGCCGTTTTGGCGCGTACAACGCGAAAAAAAACGATATGCCATAATTATTATAATAACATAATACTATACCGGTGTATGTACTCACACACGAGTACTGAGGTGACCATATATTTACAATTAAAGTATCGTGTTATTATACTATAACAATTATTGAGTTTCATTTTTTTTTTTTTTTTCAATTGAATCAATATCACTCGTCTTTATTAACCGTGTTATTATTCACGTGGCTTTGAAAAAAAAACGATCGATATCTCGACTACCCTCTCCTCGAATTTATATCATTATATTTCATTTATAATGATACAAATGATATAAGTAATGATAATATATTTCATTATCATATTTATTTTTCTTACAATTATCTACATTCAAAATGTTTATAATGTTAAATTATCGCTGACGGTATGAAAATCGTAAACATCGTTATAGGAATAAATATTTTTAAATCATCATCGCTATGATCGCACGACAAATAAATCAATAATTCTTTCATTTCGTACTTTTTTCATAACATAATAGTCTCTGTTCATTCCCGCATTAGTTTCTAAATTTACCTGCAAATATTAGTTTTTAATTATCACTCAAACTCTAAAAAACATTTTTCATTCTTTTCCCACCAGAACCTTTAAATTTGGTATATAATTTAGTGAGTCAATTAATTGATGTCTGGTAAAAACTCATCACATTGAACAGCAATACATATACGAGGTTTCACCTTTGACATTAATTGTAAATTCCAACTCGTATATTTTGACTTCAGACTAAGGATCGGAAAACGGAATTTTGAAATTATTGTTTACAGCTGTATAATAAAAAATAAATTGTTTTTCGTTTGTATAACAGCATGTATAATATTTTCATTTAAATACATAAAGTGTCGGAATTAAAACTGGACATCTTCTGAAAACTGGACGACAAAAAGCGTCCCGTTTAAAGTTTTTCGGGATAACGGGGACAAGGGTATATGACGCTCGAGCGGACCCGGACATCTCGCCTCCACCATCTCACCACCACCACCTCACCGCCACTGACTCGCCGCCGAATAATACGTGTTTATACTGTTAAGGTATTAAAATTTTCTGATTATGGCGGCGAAGTGTCCGGCGGCGAGTCGGTGGCGGCGAGATGTCCTAGACCCGCGCTCGAGATAGAGACAATCCCGATTTTAACGCAGCGTATGGTCAGTGATTACCCTAGTACATGCGTATCGTGTATACACAAGAGCGTAATTTGAATATTATTGGTTTTTTAGATGGGGTAAAGTTTTTGTTCAAAATTTCGACAAATTTCGCGGTGTTTTCGTTCGAATCACGCAATCATAAAATAAAAGAAATATCGATGTACTTAAGGATAGGTGTAATTACGTCGTTACATGTTTGTTAGTTTTTTGATTGGTAGCATGCTAAACGATTACCTTAAAAATTGTTAAATTTTTATCGTCACAAAGTATTCTCTAATTAGTTATGTCCCCGTCAAAAAAACAAAAGCACCGACGTTTCATCCTTGAAAATTATAAGATGTTCTGTCGCCATGAATTATTAGCAATCGAATGTATGGCCCCGGTGTATACATCAATTGTAACACGTTTGTTTCCCAACGTTTTTTTTTTTTTTTTTAATTCATCAGTATTAGCAACATTAATATTAACTAGACAATATTAACAAATTATGGCTATCTTATTAATTTGCACTTTACCTCAAATTGCAATATTTATGTTGGTATTTTTTCTTTATTTTTATAATTTATGCTTTTTTATTTCACCCATTTCATTATATTATTAACATAAGTGTATTTTTTTAATATAAGTATCATATGACAACGACTAGCGAGTTAGATATTTAAAATATAATATTTTTAAATATATTTTTGTCTTTATATCTGATTACAGTATCAAGTCAATATTTACGCCGAGACCAAACGTCCGTTAGCTAATAATTCACGGCGACGAAACGTCGTATCATAATACTTTTGGAGAACTAAAATATTATGTCAGTGCATTCGTCTTTTTGAAAGGGACGGAACGTCATGGATTCAACGAAAACAGTTACGTAAATCTAATCGACACGAAATCATTACACAGATAATATTTATACCAAAAGTATACCAAACTTGTGGAAATAAAAATTGATGAATATATTTCTTCCCCTCAAATTATGCACCTGTATTATTTATATATATATATATATATTTTTATAACCAAAAGAGAACTAAAAATCTCACTTTAGATAAAATTCAATACATTTTGAACGAAAACACGACACTGTACAACATGGATATACTGACCGACACACACACACACGCGCGCGCGCACGAACGTGCGACCCTGTAGCGTTGTTTTCGGCAGTTTTACACGTATTTTACCATGTCGCAGTGACGGCTATCGGCGTCAGTCAGGTACAATATTGTCGTGCAGGCGGCGGCACACGAGTACAATACAGGTATACTTCTGCAGCAACAAGGCCAACGCCGACTCGCCGCCACGGACAAGATCGATAAATCAACTCAAGGGATTTCAAATTAATATATATATATATATAAATGTGTGTGTATGTGTGTGTGTTATACACGGTTCGCTGTCACACACGTTATACACCCCCGAATTGTCTGCACGAATGAAGTAGGTAAATCGTGTTCCGGTCTCGACGGCAGACCGTAAAGCTATTGTGTCGATACAGATCCATATGCGGTGACCACAAGCTGTGCCGAGTTATATTATACCAATATATATACCTGCAAGAACGAAATCGGAAAATGCCACAGATCTCAAAAAAAAAAAAAAATACGATAACATCTCCAAGGTTCCGTTAGGGTCTAGTTCGCTATTGTCACCGGTATACCTATAAACTGTCTTTCATTCCATTTCGGATCACGTATAAATACACCCTTTAAATATACCTATGCATAAAATGTTGAGAATGTATATATATATATGATAGGTATACGACTCTTGTACTGATTTATGAGTTCTTCGTTTTGACATTTTAAAATACTATTAAAATATATAATATAATATCAAAAACATTTTAAAAATATCTTCCTTTGAAAAGTAATACGCGTCTGATATTTCTAATGGCATGTGGTTTTCTATAAAATAACCATAACCAAATTGAATAGTAGAGGTTGTAAATAATAATAAAAAAAAAAAAAAATGCATCTATTCCAATAATGATTTGACAACGACCTAAATTCGTCACGCACAGAATATTTTATTCGATGATAATGCCATCCGATCGTCATACAGAGAAAATGGCATGTGTGGTAAAAGAACATCACATCTCATGCTATTTGATACCCCAAGACTATAAAAGGCATCTTATCTCCGGATAAGGACCGTTGATATTTTCGCTTTAATTCTCATTAGTCATAACCTGCACCAGTATGGCAATATCATATAGATAGATTTTCTCGAATAATCACATTAATAATTTAATCGCTTCAAAAATAAAATAATTATTACCATTATAATAATAACAATAATATGCATAATTATACGACCCATTAATATAATATACATACAGGTTGATCGAAATAATTGTTTAGAACTTTTTGTTCGTCTATAAAATTTTGGTTTAACTTTATTTGAATATCCATTTGCTCTTTGTTTTTGGACTTAATTTTCAATTAAAAATTATGTAAATTATGATAAAAAAAAATAAATAATAGTATAATGATAATTTAAATATACTATACGATAGACTAAATATATATGTATAGTCACCACACTATTAATACATAGTACACTACAGTAAAGTAAGCTAATATCCGAATATCCATATGTGCATGAGATAATTATTAAAATACGTTTTAGTCGCGTTTCACTAACTTTTTCTAAATATGGGGCGACGCCGTCATTATAGTAGCTGCTTTTTACATTGTTGGATAATAGTTTTCGAAAATTTCGAAATAATGAATGATTATTTTCGTTTAGGTACGCAAATATCCAAAAACCCATTTTCTCGAAGGTTACCACATTGAATTGCAGGGTAGAAATATTTAAGATTCAACCAGTTTTTATATATATTTATAAACAACATTTCACACGTAGGTGTGATTATATAATTTATTAATTATGTATTATATATTATATGTGATTTATATAATAAAAAAAAAAAATTCTAATTTTTATTTTTATTTTTTTAATTTATTTGCGTTTTATTTAGTTACCTGACGATAGTGGTAACAGAAAAATAACGCTCATCGATTAGTTTATTTTCTTTTCTTCAATTATTATTTATTGCCTGTTATTTGTAGGTACGTATAGTTTTTATCAATAGCCACTAGCCAGTGTGCTATTGTCCGACGACCGATTGTCGATATTATTGTTGTAACGCGTAACGCGGTGAACGGATTCAGACTAAAATATTGCGTTCCCTTACCTAACACAGTATTTATAAACATCATTAATTCATTATACACGTGTTTTATAATTATAGACAAATCTATAATAATATTATGTATATTTTTATTTATTTTTTCATTTTTCTATGTTTCGAGTTGTTATATTGTACTATTACAGCGTTACTCAAACTGTGGGTCACGAAAAGTTTTTTTAACTACATAGATTGTGAGAAATTAATGTTTTTAACCAAATCCCACCGTCAAATGATACATTTGCACGTTTACATACATTTTGAAATTACATTCATTGTAAACCAAAAAATTGAAAAGTACTAAATTCTTTTTATTCATTTAAAATGACTTTTTTATCCGTGTAAATGGAAAACCGTATGGATCGAGATAAAATTTCAGGAAAAAATTTTGGTCGTGCTGCTAAAAAGATTGAAAACCACTGTACTACTACATTAGTAGTGATGTGAATTTTAATGCATTTGAATGTTATTTTTTATTCTCCTTAAAAGAAAATTTATTAGGCAAATATTCGTTTTTCACCACCACTTTAATCTCATAAGTGAAATTTGGTTTCATAATATGAAATCATAATAAATTATTGAATTTGATTAAGAAAACTGTTTAGAAACCCTTTTTTTTAAAAAAAATCATCTTTTTACTTTTCTTTTTTCACATTTCGTATATTTTTTTGGCCATACGGCAATTGTCATTATTGATATATTTTGATGCATGTTAAACCAGGATTTTTAACCTATTCTAATAATTTAATATTTTTGAAACCACTTAATTGATTGTTATTTACATTAACTCTAATTTGACGTGAAAATAACGAGTTGAATATTGTTTGTCATTGTTATTATTATGCGTGGAAGATCGACAGAACAATTTATTATTTGATCGTGTACACGACCATAAAATCCCGTCCGCACGACCGTCGGATTCGCGCAGTGATGCCTACTTAAGTATTGGTATATACCAGTCTGTATATAGTAAAAATAAATAATATATAAATACTATGTACCATACGCCCGTCTATGTGAGTTTTTAATAATATTACTACCGCACTATGGTTTTGTTCCTTATGCCTACCTATGCTATGCACACGGTATAATAATTTTAAGAACGTAGGTTATCGGTTATCATGTTTATGGTTAATTTCAGTCATTTTATTTTCGTATGAGTAATGAATTGGATTATAAAAAAATGTTTTAAAAAAGATAATTTGGGTTGTTAGACGATTATATGTATTTATTGTAGGTTTAATGACATTATTGTTGTCGAGTTGTGTTTTTTTAACTAATAATAGATAAGACATTTTAAGCCTATTGCACGAATAATAAAGCAAAACTAATTGCTATGAAACCTTTGGAATCTATCAGTATCTCCCTAATCAACGTTTAGTAATATTTACTTTATACATGTAGTAAAATCTATATCAACATGTGTCATTCACAAATTTAACTAGTGCTATTGACACAATAGTAGCGATAGTGTTGATCAAAAGTCAATTCAATTTTTTATCTACAAACCAAAATATTTTGAGTTAATTTACGAATTATATATCTATACATTATATCGGTGAGATAATGTTTTTCTTAAGTGTAATTTGTCCATTATATCATAACACTAAATATAATAGGTACCTAATTATATTTTTCAAATGCACAATATAAATTTACTTTAATTTTTCTGTTACTTGTTCTATAGGTGATGTATGTGTGCGCATATTATAAATAACAATAATAAATAAGTATTATAAATTATAATATATTATAAATAGTATGAAAATAAGAAAAAACAGGACATATTTCACACCATGGGTATTCTTCGCTCCTCGGGTGAGATTTAGTGGGAGTGTTAAAGTTTAAAGAAACAATAAACCATTTCTACAACAAAACGATTCTGAGTGGAGTTTCAGTTTATAGAAAACAATTTTACTAAAAAATTATAAAGTTTATTAATATAACAAAATGATTATTTTGTACTCGCCAGTATAATATACCACTATTAATTGAGAATAGGAAAAAAAAATGTTGATAAGAAAAAAAGAAATACAAAAAAAATTCCAAAATTAATTTTTTTAATTTTCAAAATGTTCTTACACTAAAACATTTCTCATATTATTGTCTGTCTATATTTAAATTTCAAAAAATTTGAATTATCAAAGGATAGTTTTCAAAACGTTTTTGTCAAATTTTTGACAGTTTTTCCTCAATTTTCAAAAAACTATTGACAACAACTCATAAGACACTGGTGTGACACCACTACCGTCAGAACAGGTCAGAAAATCACCGCACTCACGCGGATACCGTGTTGTTTATAACATTATTATATTATTATTACTATTATTATTATTAATATGAAACGCGACCTGTGTTATATTACTATTTTTACTATTATAAAGTGTTTACGCGTGTCCTCGGGGCATTTACACGCGCGAAATCGGGCCGTCGCGCTACAGCCGCCGCCGCCGGCGTTGAGCGGAGACAGAGGTCGACAAACCATCGGCGCACGTCGTAATTGCAAGCGGCGGCGGCGGCAGTGACGTTCACGAGACCTCGGCACTACGATAATAATAATTAATAATAATAGTAATAATAATAATAACAATAACAACATTAATAATATATAGACACTCACGCACACACACACATACACATAGAATAATAATATAATATGATAGTGTTGAGCGGTGCACACGTATCGACGTGTATATTGAATATACGTGTAGGTATAAAATAGGTTTGAGAGGATACACGAGTATAAAAATATCATTTCAGCCGATAGATATACAAGCATATACCAGTTGCTCTCAAAGTACCTTTTTATACTGACCCCCCCCCCAAAAAAAAAAAAATATATGTATACTTGAAAAAAAATGCACCGGTTGCCCTCAGAATATAGGTAAGTTAGTTCACCGGGTGTTTGATCGACTCAGCTTCTTTCCGCAAATCAAAAATATCCTTCGGTTTACTGTGCAACGTGGACGCATTTCGGCTTGATAATCGACTTGCTGTGCAACGTGGGGACATTTCGGTAATAAAGCACCAAAATTGACTCCATCAGCGTAGGTTAGTTTACCGGGTGTTTGGTACCATATGACTTGCAACTTGTATGCGGAGTTTAGGAGGGGATAGCATTTGGTAAATTCAGTTGAAGACATCTGATATATTTAGTTAAGAGCAACTGGTACATTTAGTCGAGGGCAACTGGTATATTTTAAAAATGCCAAAAACATCTGGTTGAGGGCAACTGCACAACACCCTAGGTGTACGTCTATGTGACGGATATAATAAAATAATCTGCCACTCGTTTTTAGATTCCGAGTGATTATCTGCGTTGCTTTGAAGAGCTTTGAAATACGTAAACCAGTGAAAACTATACCAGACTTGCGTCTTTGTTGGTGGATAAGAGTCAGAACAGATATGATGATGGTTTGTGTTATTGGATGACAATTTAATTTGTTACGAGGTCAAAGTTTGAGTTTGCATTTGATAGCTGATATAGAGAGTAGATTTTGGTCAGCAGTCAGATATGATTGTGCTGGGCAAAAGAATTTTTATAAACATAGTTTTGCACAGGCTTTTTGAATAGAGTCCAAGCGGTCTTAAAATATTTAGTGATTTTACGATGTTGTTTTTTTTCTGAAACAACTTTTTCTAATCGAATACGTGTACTCTGAACAGTACGTTTAGGGTACGTTTCTGGTGAACAATTTTGTTGTTATAATACTTTAAAGAGGTTGTTTTTTCTAGTCCCACAAGAACTGTAGACGAAAATGTATGATATCTGTTTGTGCAACACTATTCTTCTCTTCCTAATTTAGTGTTCTAAGAACTCTGCAGAAACTTAAAATTGTTTATTTATAGTGTCAAGACGATGAAGGTGCAGTAATTAACAATCTGTCGGCTCTGACCAGTTTCGATATTCAATTTATAGGTAGTACACGGATATTCGCGAAATTTCGCAACACTAAAAATAACTGATGTACATACGGCGGCTTTTTATCGGTTTATGAACTCTGTATACATATGCAAATATCGTGTGTGCACATGTCGAATGAAAAATTACATTCAATCGACCGAAATTTACAAAACCACCGCAGACTGCTGCTCTAGACAATAATAATAATAATAATTAGACATGTCTGATGCGCATATGACGACCCACCCGAGTATTAAATGGTAGCAGGCCGAAAGAGCACGGCATAATGATAGTAGCCCACAAGCCGCCGCCGGTGTACTTATATATTATGTATATAATATTATATTATTATTGTTGAGTACGTGTAGTACGTACGTACGTATATATTGCCCCGTAGATACAAACGTTTAATTTTCATTTTATCTTTTTCTCTCTTTTTTTTTTTTTTCAAGTATACGCGTTCGGCGACGACTAATTGATACGAAATCGATTGAGACACGCGAAACACCTCGGTATATCGACGGTCGGGCCGGTTCCGAAAAAACACGATATGTATGCGCGGGTTCCTTTTGATGTGTTGCCGCATGCAATTTACCCATGTTTAATTTTATTATTATTATTATTCTTTTTTTTTTCTGCCCCCCCCCCCCGAATATTGGAGTTGTTTTTTTTCTTTTTCTCAAGCATCTCTGCCGGAGACAGATCGTATACCATTACATAACACGAATCATTTGCAGGTCTTTTGCCGTCCGTTTTTCGGCGATTTTCTTAGCCTTTCCGTCTTCTTGGGGAATATTTAATCTCTACTACTACGTATACAACAACATGCGACAATATAGGTGTTTGTATTTAACAGTTCATTTGGAACACCCTGTGCATCACTGTAGCACGTAGCTAATGTGGAGAAATCAACATTTGGTTTTTTAATCATCCCGTAATAATTATATGTATACAATATTATAATTATTAAGTCGTACCAAACTGTTTTCGACTAACCTAACAGAATAATTACGAGATTATTATTATATTAAGTTCTGAGCGTTTTTAATTCGTGGTCTATGTTGACACGTATTTATTAGGATTACAATCAGTTTTTAATTCATTCTAGAATCAAATTATTTCGAAATTTCATATTACCTGGTATATCATGATATATATTATGTAAATATTTTTAAAAAATAATACATTTTTTATTTTAAAAACATTTATTTTGTGTTTATAGAGTTTATTACCCGAATAGAATTAATTATTGAATATAATTATATAAAATATTTTATAATCAAATAGAATTTATTATTCTACATGTTTTCAGAAAATTATTTCAAGTTTTTAATGAATCAGCGTCTGAGCTCTATTTATATATCTATAAATATATTTAATGATAGAAAGACATAAAAAAATTTACATAATATAACAATTATTTCAATTATTCATATCTTTTAAGCGAAGCTTGTGTTGGAGATAGTGTTGCTGAATTTATAATATGATTTTAAGCCAATAAAAAATACAAATATGATATTATAATATTCTAATAACTAAATATTTAAGAAATATTAATACCTAGTTCATAATAAAATAAGAGTTTGAAATGATTTATCATAGCATGAAACATATATGAACAAATAACTTATAATGAATATGAGAAATATAATTAACACATCAAAATGAATACTACTACAATTAGGTTGTTAATGGTATATTGCTCAGGGACCATTCTTTTATTACTCATTTTTTTTATATAAAATAATAATTTCTATTTTACGTCTAAGTCTAACGAATTAAATTTTAATGTAATATAATAGAAAATGTGTTTAAAAAATTTAATCTTTACCAACAAACTAGTATGCCTTTATCTTAAAATACACTTTGAACACTAGAAAAAAAATAACAAAAAACCAAGTTATGACTTTATGACCTAGACTAAATAACTGTAGGCGCCGCGCCGTTCTATATAGCCAACCATAACTATTATTATTATTATTTTATTATGCGCGGTATACGTCATTGACGTTTTAACTTACCATAATATTATAATGATCTACCAGTGTACCCGAACCCAACGACCTACCCCAAAATTGTCAGAGGTTGTTGTCTCTCGAAAACCCTTTACATCACGACACCGCGTGCATTACATTATTGCGCATATACAATGGTAAAAAGCGAAAAGTATAATATTTATTACCCATTCGGTATTTTAACGTTTCATTTGTATGAATTTGAGGTCCATGTCGTCTCTCACATGTCGGACACATGCGACATGATGCTCGTCTGTGTCCTATAACAATAATATACAGCGCGTATATTATGTGTTATTATTGTGCACAGTAAATACGGTCCGACATCGTCACGCGGCCCCTTGTAAGCTTGTGAACGTATTTTCTCGGTTACAAAGAATAATAAATAATTTATATTGATCGCAGTTACACAATATTGTGATATCTGTGCGTTTCGAAAAAGACAATATAGTTCTCGTTTTCACCGAGAATAACGAGGAAACATAATATCGCCTATGTTTATATTGGTTTCGCGACCTTTTTGTCGGGCACGCGTTTTGCATTTTCTAACTAAATAGTAAATACCTAAAATATACCTATTATTATTAGTTGGTAAGGCGGCACATATAATAATGTCATGATTCACAACGTAATGACATGTACACAATATTGTAGTAGATACGGCGGCATAATGTTATTCATATATTTTATTCTGTAATATTGTATTACGTCACTTTATCGCCAAGGACCAAGGAGTTATTACGAATATAATGCGGATTCTAATCGACTACACACTGACATTTGCATTACAATTAAATTATGAACATATTTTGTGTAAAGTAGCAACAGTCTTTGTATTTACACAAGTATTTTTCAAATTTTTAGACACAAGACGGACACTGCTCAAAGAAACTTACTGTCAATCGATTACGGACCATCAGCTCTTTCAAAAGTTGTATAATATCGTTCTGTAAAGGTTCAAACAAAAGATTACAATAAAAAATAATTACATTTGAATTCTAATTACCAAGGACTACAGCTTTACGTATATGTACAACACACTAAGGTTTGATTTTCGATTTTATTGAAAAAGTGTTTGATATAAACGCTGTTATCACAAAATGCAACAAAATCGCCAAACCAAACCGAACTATACGTTTTTAATTAATTTAACGGTTCACACATAAAATAAAACTTAGTAGAATTTTCTTAAAATATCCCTTGGTTCGTGTCGTCGTAAACACGTGACATCTAGATGTAAAATATATGATATAATACCACTCGTTATAGAAAAACAATAACCTTTAGACAATGCCCCCGGGGTAATGTATATCGATCGTGAAATATCACTCAGCGAAATGTCGCTCGACAGATTGATAGCCGCGAAAAAATTTTCGGTGACACATAAATTAACAGGGATCGAAGGATGCGGTGACACTCGGACCCACCAGTTTCGGTGGCCTACTTCCGAGGTTCCATCGTTCTTATTTATTTTCCTTTAAAGCACAAGTTTGATGTTTCATTTGAAAAACTCCAGTCAATAAGATTATTATCCATTATAAGACGCGTATTCGTAAAATATAAAATATTACCAACACGCGCGTTGGTGTACGATGCGTACTCGTGATTTTAATATTATTATGACGTCATAATAACGTAGTCTTCCCCTCCCCTCCCCCCCCCAATGTCGTAATACGTCTTTGCGGAAAATTACATTCCTAAACCCAAAAATTTAAACTTATATTAATTATTGTCTCTGCGATTTGTTCTGTTCCTTCTCTGCATGATCACAATTATTATACCATAGTCGTGTATACCAACACGGGCGTGCTGACACGACGGTATCCGCGACACGGAATGCATTCTATGCTGCAATTTCTCTCGATAAAACAACAATACACTTTTAGTCTCTCGGTAGAGCGAAGTGTGTATATACCATACTAACATGAATGTCACGAATATTTCACACAAGTGACTACATTTATAAATGCGTTAATACTTATAAATAGAGTTCAATAATTTCTTGAAATTTTTTCAGTTCTAAGTTCAGAAGCCTTCCTTTCAGAAGTTCAGTTCTATTTCAAGTTCTAAGAATTGTTTTGTGAATGTTTTATGTAATATTTCATTTTACTTTAAAACAAAAAAAAAAAAAACAAAAAAAAATAGAAAATTTCGAAATTCACATGTTTATTTCAGTTAAAACTTGTCAGTGATGTAGTGTATATTATATAAAAAATCAAAATGACTCGTACAACAATAATCGTATTACTACGGATTCAAAAGCGGAAATTACAGCCCACTGCGCATATTATTATTACGGTCGAAAACTAGTCTGAATTATAACTCTTTCTTCGTACGAATTCTATCATTATTATAAGCAACACATGTTTGATTTGGTGATTTTATTTTAGTAAAAAATACCCATTGAGGCAATACGTCAATTATAAACTGTTCAAAACGTCGGCCTACCTTTAAATCGGACGGATAACAAGGTATTTAATATGAAGGGGGAAAGTCTGGCACAGCATTTTTTAAATAGACATTTATAATATATTATACACAATAGTACCAGGCGTAATTAGTCGATTTCACCTATTGAATGTGGAAGGAATAAATTTAATATGATTTGTTTTTTTTTTAAATCATGTGTTCTATAATCGAAAAGTGCGATGGATTTATATTTAATCGATTTTCCTCGTATTCAACAATATCATTTTCAAATATTGTGGTTATAAAATTCGTAAGAAGTTTGACATTTTTGGAGTGGAAACGAGTTGCAGCGATCATCGCTGCCGAAATCTCGTAAAGCGCGTAGACGGAAACCGTGAGCACCGCAGTCGCACCTGTAGATACGTGCGTATATTATGATTATCATTATAAACCATTTTTTTTTTTCCCCGATAAATTTCACGCGATCTCCGGGATCCGACCGCTTGTCTGTCACGCCAGTGTAACCACTCTTATTAGACCAATCACGACCGATAATATTCAATAACGTTAATCAAATTGATTTTTACCCACATGCGATGTACTCATGTTTTACCGAAAAAGAAAAAAAAACAATTTGGTTGTATACCTATATTTTTTTTCCCCGATAACACCGTCGGTTGCAAGGTGCCACTTTGTCTTTAACAGTCCAAATTACGGGCGAGGTGTTTGATCCGCGTGCTGTGCAGCAGCTATATACTTATGAAGTATTTATATATATAATACAAACCTACTGATTCTCATTATTGTCGCGGCCAAGTGCACTCGGTGGCGGCTGCTGTCGTGTACGACGCGAAGGTGTTATTACTGATTTTTTTTTATTTATTTATTATTCACCGATTATTTTACTTTGAAATCTAAAAAATGAAAAAAAGTTGCCGATTAATGTTGATACGAATCATTAAACTCAAAAAAAAAATGTATCACGTCGATTGCGAGCTATGTGTTGCGTTTATAGTATTATATTATTTGACGGTGTATGTCGGCTAAACAAAAACAATATCCGTATTACTCATTCTCTATGTTTTTCTAGTCGATACTATTTAGAAAAATCTGTTTTAGTTGCTTTATCGCTGTAGTCAGTCGTTTGCACACTTATCGATATACTAACACGTACATTCAAAAACACACACACATATATAACTATATATAATTGACATAATATAAGTTATATTATGTTAATTGACAAAACTTCAAGCTCTTATTACAAAGCAAATCTGCTAAAATCGCTATCAATAATATTATGTTATCATTATATTTACATACAAAATATTATACTACGTGCATTATATAATAAAAAAAAAACACTTCGATTTTTTACCGGCAGATCGCGGACAGCGAAATTAGTACCGAGAATTGCATCATGTTCGATGTTATCATGTTATCAAAACATTCGACTATCTACGTATGAACGGACACGAATATAATATAACAGCTACTTTGAGCATTATTGGTATACATTGTATGTATTTTAATTTTCGTCCTGAGGAGAAGAGCGACCGGCGGCGCCGCAGTATAAAGTGCTGCAGTTTCAGAGTCATTTTGAAAATCGAGCATTCGAAATGACACCGGATCGATATTATCATATGGAATCTGAAACGACGGCATATACACAGTATAACATAATGTGTTTATGGCGTACGGGATAGACAGAGAGAGAGAGAAAAAAAAAAGGTCTAGTTAATAGACACACACACACACACGCGACTAATGGTTTCCTCGGCGTGTTACTATACTGCACTAATATACGCGCGAGACCCCGGGTGCGTGGGAGAATATAAATAGTGTTTTACTGTAGGCTGAAGCACGCTTTTTTCATACGTATAAGTATATATTTTATTTTTTTTTTACGACGACGGGCGCCGAAACTCGAGGAAAAAAAATGCGATTTCTATAGAATCTTCGAAAAATATCCCGTAGATTGTTATGGACCAATATATATATATATATATATATACACGTATAGGTACGCACTGTATACGTATATAAGATCCAAATTCTAAAAAAAAAAAAAACGCGTTCTAAGACGTGACTAATCCGGAGAGACCGAAAATGATTTTTTATAAACATATATATTTTTTACATATTATAGGCCGACGTTTGTACCTACTTATTTCATTTTTTACCCTCTCCATTTATTACATATATATATATTGTTCTACGCGTCTGACGTGCCGAGGTATCGATTTACTTAAAAAAAAAATACATACGTTCATATTATATATGTTTGCCACATAAAATATAATATGTATATGCACCTATGTCATATTACAGTGCATATGACTATAAATGTACGCGGAGTTATTAATGGTGTTTCGATCGACGTTTTTAACTTTCGATTTTTTTTTTTTTTTTTTTACACGTTCTCTACACTTACGCCTCCTCCTCGTCAAGTTAGTCTTGTTAGTAAGTGTTACATATAGAGAAAAATAATCTATACTGTATGTATATACATAGAAAAATATAAGTACATCAAAAATGCACGCACAAGTATATACGTATGTCTATAATGAATGTTAGTATGTGTGTGTGTGTGTACTATGAGCGGTTCGTTTTGAGAAAATCGGTTGTTGCTCAAGAGGTGCTGCAGCGGAGAAGGGGCTCATTGAACTCTTTTAAAGTCACACTGACTGGTTGGTCGGCGGGGAATCACATCATCGTATAATCTAACCTACACACATGGCACTACGTCGAAAAATAATAATAAAAAAATAAAACTAAATCACGACCTGACGTGTGAGTGTGTGTGTATGTACAGTGAGTGTGTGTTGTAGGAAGTCGGCGGTTGCGAGCGCGTGTGCGGCAATGACTTGAGCGCGCGCGTTCGTTCAACAACGAAAACAAAAACGTAGACAGGATGTAGATTCAAAAAACTAAAGTAAATCTCAGTGACGATTAATGAGAGCGAGTCGCATTGAGAGAGTGTACGAGTATAATAATATGTGTATAGGTAAAACGCGTGTTTGTACAAACGACGCACTCGAACGCGGTTTTTATCTCGAACCATCTCCGTGAATTGTGTTTATTTACAACTGATGCGCACTCGGCGACGAGCGCGTACAAGTGATATACTATACGGCGTGCAGCTGTGAGAGTGTTTGTAATATTTAAAACGAAAAAACAAACCAATACGAAAACACCCAAACAGGATTTCTACAAAACGCCATACTAGTGTCCGTATGCACGCCATGAATCCGCGAGTCGAAGAGAATACTCTAAATAGAGAGTGTAAACAGATTAGTGTTGTTGAAGAAGAAGAGAAATAGAAACCGAAAAGCAATCTCACACTAACGTATTGTACAATAATTTATGCGTGTAATATTATCGTGTGGAAAAACGTCGTTGACGGAATGCTGGAACTAATATAATATTATAAATCGAGGACCGGCGACGTCGTGGCCCGAATATGAGACGTCAAATTAACTCGTAATTTATCGTGCATGTGAATAATTTTATTTTATTTTATAAGTGAGACGTATTATGCGAGATAGCTAGTGTTTAAAATAATGAGAGACGTTTACAGTAGTACATATTATGACGTACGAAAAAACCATCGTTAAAATATATGTGCCGAAAGCTTACTATTTTGTGCCACATTTCGGACAAAAGATACACAAATTTGCTCTCGAAAAACTCCTACTCTCTTTTATCACGTCACGTCGTTTTTGTCAATAAAACGCGCAGCGACCCGAGGACGAAAAGCCCCGGATTTTTTATTTATTATTTTTAATATTTGATATATCGTTGGAGTGTTGTTCGAGTGACTGGCCAAGTGGGTCCACCAGCCACCACCTCTGCCACGGCGCGACGAGTCAACACCTCCGTCTTAGAATCGTCATTCCCATCACCACAACCGTGCGTATAACATTACATTACTACATATTATTCATATACACAGACTCATTATATATATTATGAGTGTGTGTGTGTGTGTGTGTGTGTGTGCGTGTACGTGAGTGTTTGTGAGTGTGTGGGTAAACTAAAATTATATTCGGTTCACATACACAATAATGATGATAATATAAGAAATCATTTTTCATGATCGTACTTACGGCGGCGGTGGCGACGGAGGTTCTCTTCAGTTTCTAACTAATGAAGTGCAAACGCGCCTGCACCCCGCGTGGCTGCACATATATTTTTTAATTGATATTATTGTTTATTATCTCGGAAGACCCGCGGTGAGAAATTGGGTGTGAAACGTTTCATCAATCACCCCGTATAAAAAAAAAAAAATTAAAAAAAAAACCACAATGGGAAAAGAGGGGTGAACGCGCAGTACGCGCATACATAGTGTGTGTGTACGTGTGTTGTGTGTGTATGTGTGTTCTCGAACGCGACAATGAATGCCAGGTGCTCAGCGCGGACTGTCAGGCAGTGTGCTAGCAGCGTGGAAAATTTTTATTTTTTTATACGTACGACTCAAAAAACACACACACTCCGATGTTGTGCGTCGAACGCGCGTGCGTTTTACGTAAAAACAACGGATCCGTTCTGTGTGGAAGAAACATATATACCTACAATGTGTTCCATACCTGTATATACATACATGTATATAGATACATAACGTAGTACAAGCACGTTTTTATTTTTTCGTGAAATAGGCGTGCCTGAACGAATAACGAAATTCGTCAACAATATATGCGACGGATGACCGAGCTGGGTGTTTGTAGCACTGCAGATGAGGGTCAAATTTGACCCGTAACGCGCGATGCCTCCACTGTACCACGGCAACCACGACGTCGGAATGCGCATGAAATCGTACCTGTGTACGTCCTATATTATAATGTGCAGGACGCAGGTGTACCTGTATATTATATTATATGATAAACTGACGACGAGCACCTCATAATGACATAATATATAGGTACGCATAAATGTCGTACGTAAACCTGAGGAATTTTGATAATTTTCACTTTAAAACGATATTGGTACACGTCGGCGCGCCCCAAATGTAATCTATACATACGAATAATAACATATTAATATAGATATTTTGTACACGCGTTGTTATTATTATTATGGAAAATTGTTTTCATCATCATACCTATATAATAGATGCCTACCATACAGCAGGTTATTCTTTTGATCACCTATCCGGATTGGCCTAATTAGTTTGGCGTGGATATATAATATTTTAACCTATAGCCGTATGAAAATCGATATTTGTGTACGTTTTGAGAAAAATATTCGATATACAAAACAATAGATAGACTTACACAAGCGCAAAGCGTGTCTATATAATAAAAGTGGTTCACCTTTAATTAGTCACACCTATTTTACAACATATACTTTTATATATATATATATACACACATGTAGCGAGTCCACTGTTATTGTGTGCTGCAGCTACGTGAGAGTATTATATGTATACATATTATTATTATTTTGAGATTGAAAACTAATTACGTTTTAATCCTAATTACACTTGGGGAAAATTCAATTTAAAACACCAAAATATAATCATTTAAATGGTAATTATATTTTGTGTAGCCTATACCGAAAATAATTGCATTTCAAACAAAGAGACGTTAGCACAGTTACACGCGCGTGCAATGAGTGAATTCTAATACACAATTTTATTAGTTACAATATTATTATGTGTACCCATAACACAGGACTCGATCAATCAGCTGAGCTCGTACTTGAACCAGTTTGCTGAGCCATTTTTTATAATGGAAACAAACAAAATTGAAAAATAATTACGACTACGCCTATATATACCAATGTTTTGCAACATGCCACGATTTTTTGTCAAAAATAACATAAAATATTATACAACGTGTACTGTAGCTATAATTATGATAGATATGTAGGTCCTCGTCGGTTTAATGTATTTCAAGAATTATCGATAAATTGGATTGGAAAGAAAAGAAAATAGTAATTGTGTGTAGTGTAACCCGTTGATGAAACTACTCTTTGAATAGACCCAAAAAAAAACAGTTTTATGCAGTTTTCTCCGGGTACTCGGATACTTATATGAAACGAGCATCTCAATTATAACACATATGTATGACGACATACCAATGGTTATTCGTTAAATTATTTCAAAAGTCGCATAATAACGCACTGAAAGTATGATATTGTTATGTACCCCTTGTATTATTATTATTATTATTATTATTATTATTATTAGTTTAGTTGTATGTGGGGATTAGTGCTTAGTTGACATTTTTATATACATGGTGACTGACACCACGATACACCAGAGTCAGTCGTATATCCGCCATATAGTAATTACATTCATTAACAGTCCTGTACGTCTCAATTTTAATAAATCTAACACTTTAATTTAAAACTCTTGTTATTGTTCTTTTGTGCATTTACCTAAAACCACATACAAAAAAACCTTTCACATTACTTCAAGAGCGAATTCATATACGTTACAAGTGCCAATAACGGAATTAACCGTGACAGCACATAACAATATTATGTAGACATACCGCTGCAGGAGCGATCCGGCGAATTATATAAAATAATATGAATGTCGCGCGACTTGTGTTCAAAATGAAATTATATACTCGTTGAATTATTACTACACGCGATGTAGAAAACGGCTATTACTCATACATAATTATTACATATTATACGTGTAATGTGCATACATTCGTAATATAGTGGTGAGCAAATGATAATAATAATAATTATTATCTTATAGCTGTCCCTCGCGGAAAACGTACACGCGTGTGTTGTTATTATAAAAATAAATTTTTACACGCAAATGCGTATGTTATATGTGTGTACGTGTATGTATATATTATACGGGTACGTGTACTCGTGTGTGCGTGTGTGATATACATAATATAGCGTATACACACACACACACATACACACGTAGGCAGGCCGTATAAAATGTCGTATTATGAAAAGAAAAAAAAAACATTAATGCGCATATGGATAGCGTGATTAAAGGGCGCCCACTCTTCACGAGTGAACTCTCTTGTATATGTATAATAACTAGATATTATATTTATTCTCAGTTCCTCACCCCATCGTTCGCACTGTACAGTACATAATATAATATGTATGTAGTGCGCTCTGACTGCAGTTGAACGGTACAAAGAGAGAGAGAGAGAGAGAGAGAGAAAATATGGGTACTTCGTCGAGATTTAAAGTGAGCACACAAAAATATTATACTGTAATAGCTCACGTTTATAATGATAATATAATAATATTTTATGCGAAAAATCTTATAATAAATACACGTGGTTATCATGATTACATAATAATCGCGATCCATCATCAATATTATTACGGCGGAATATTTACGCGTAGATTAAGGTAGTAAGTATGTACCTTTTACCAAGTATAATATTACGTGTACATCAATAAATCAATATACAGATAGTTGGAAAAATATGCACCAAAGATTTCCTATGCTGATGCGAATCGGTTTTCGTCATGTCCACCCCTTCCCCACGCTAATCGAGAACGATGAAAAAACAACGTTGCAATCGATTGCAAAACCAAAACAAAACAACGTGACGATGATACGTGTACACAGTGTACACCGGTGGAAAAAACAACTATTATAACATTTACATTTTATACGTACTTGGGTACATAATAATATTATTATGATCGTATATACCAATAACATTTACGTGTAACAGTGCGGTGGGTGGGTGTTATGTTAATTATTGTCAGACTCGTGCAGTCTGTTAGTCGTGTGTATAATAATAATAATAATAATATGTGTACAATAATAATAATGGTATTATTAGATATAATAATATATCACGCGGGTGTATGTGTGTACGGAAAAGTATTCGTATAATATAATAGAGTGTATCGATGCTGTAGAAAAAACATGCATAAACGAATTTGTATTATTATACGCGCATCACAATTATTATATTTACAAACCACACGGTATAGCACAATAAAAATCAAATACTCTCGGGTACGAGGGCAAAATTCACATTTTATTATATTATAGTGCGACCGCACGTCTCTGAATGGGATCATTGTATATATTATAGACGGGCGACGCGTCAAAATGTATATATTTATCGTGAATTATGGGCAGTGATTATCTGATAAAATGTTTTTTTTTTTTTTTTAAATGACCCGGTTGTAACTTGTAAGTCAATAGTCGAAATGCAATAGTGCGTTATTAATTCGATGACCGTGACCAGCGGCTTTTGTTGGCCGTGGTCTATTCATAAATTGACTACTAAAGATGCGATTCCGGGTACGGCATTTCTAACTGCAGGTATATTATATTATTATTATCCGTCGCATCCCTCACGTAGGTATTATATCCTACAAATCGGCAGACGCGCTGCACTAAATTTACCAGTTTTCCGTCACGGTTTAATATTATATTAACAATAATAAAATACCATTATGTGATGCGAAAGTCTGGAGGAATTTGGTCCTAGGAACACCCGGGTTTAAAAAAAAAAAAAAAAGTCGTTTTGATCAGCAGGAGATGGTCCGGCTGCGGTCTAAACCGTCTCTCTTTTTGCTTTGTGTCCGTATTAATTCGGTTCAGATCGTACAGGTAAAAATATTTATTTATTTATTTATTTATTTATTTATTTATTTATAATATATGTTCAATATAAAAACCACCACCGCATTTCAATGGTTATTATAATATTATCTACGACTGTTATAAAACGAAAAAAATATTGTCGAACCCACGACGGGATATAGAACGTGAGAACAAGTCACGAATTTCATTTTATTTATTTTATTTTAATTACAACAAATTCATCAGTTTCAGAAAACACAAACTGTGTACTCATAATTAAATATGCAGATATTTGCCACTGAAGGGTGAATTTTACTATTATGTCTTATTCTCTCACACGACGACGCTTGCCATAATATTTTATAATGTAACACAAACCACGTATATTTTAAATATTGTGTATTATAACGAATGAGTCGTAAACACAGAAAATAGACATTAGAGATATCTTTTATTTACAATTGTTTTGTATTTATTTACTTCACGTTATAAGGAAATTTTAGCACAATAAATAATAAGTGATACATGCAGTTTATTTATAAGGGAGGGTAAATTACCTACTTAAAATTGACATAAAAATAAAACACAAAATTAACTAAATAACTAATTATTAGTATAGGTAGTAGTCGAAAAATTAAATTTGAAAATTAAATTTATTTTACTGGTCGGGTGGAGCACTCTGTATAGAAACATAATAGTAAAGCTATTTATTTATTTACTTCTACGTATTGACGTATAGTTCGCGAAACTAGAAACATTTGTAATAAATA
>JAIPRM010000848.1:16572-46068 GCA_025469315.1 Stegophylla sp. TES_Ste_2020 | reverse complement strand
GTGAAAAAAAATTTTGGACATTTTTCGAAAATTTTTTTTTTCTTTTATTATTAACTTCCTTCGTTCAGAATCGTTTTACTGAAGAAATGATTTATCATTTCTTTAAAATTTAATACACCCGTCAAGAGAATACCACCCGTCGTGCGAATTACACCCATCGTGCGAAGTATGTCCGGCTTTTTTATATATATTTTTGATACATGTGTCATGTATTTGATGTCCGTAATTATTAAAATAGATATGTCTTGAGTTAACACAAATAACCTGCAGTATATTATTCAACCCTGCATAGATTTGTGAAAATGATGCAAATCACAGGTCTATACATATATCATAACACAAATCAGTTAATAATTTTATTCACAAAATAGGCATAATGACAAAATTTTAAATTTTGTTTACTATTTCAGTAAAAGAAATTTAAAAAATTTATACATTATTTAAAACTAGTCATGTGAGATCATAAGGACTGAGCTTATGAGTTTTAAAAATTGCCTGAATATTGACTCTGATTGGAGCCCAAGCAAAATTAAGATGTGGAATTAATTAAATTACATTTTGTCTAGGCAATGGATTTGTACAACCAAGAGAAAAACGTCAAGCTGATGAAGTTGACGATCAATCGGTCGATGAGTTATGTAAAAACCGACCACCAGACGAATACTTTCGTTTAACCATCGAAGGCGATTGTAGAGATGTCGTAAGGTAAATATTTGAAATTATAATCAAAATACATAAATTATTCATCATTCTATAATATACAATGTTTAATGAATAAAAACAATGATAATTAATTAATTTGTAATATTATATTGTAATAGGTGTCAATCAACTGTAATTTTTGTTAATCATGAAACATAAAAATATATAAATTAGAAAATACGAAACAATAATTATTGTTCTCTCCATCATGCGTGTCCCTGTAGTTATATCTTAGTCTGGATCTAGTGAACGTAAACTTTGTCGCAATATTAGTTTTCATAAGTAACAGGCGATTTTCACCGATGTATTTTATTTTGCATAGAACTTTGATTTAATAATTATAATAATAATATATATTTATATATTTAATATAAGTTGATTTTTTACAGACACTTACAAACGGCATTTCAATAAATATGTAGGAATTGGTAACAGCCATTTAACTAATATATCTCTTACTGAAACCATACGAGTTATATGTTATTAAAGTTTTATATTAAGTATAAAACAATACATTACACTTCAATGAATGTATATATGCATTATATCAACATGAATCTTTACCGAATTTTCACATCATATGAAAAATTATGATGTTACGCCTACTTTAATTTTTAACGATCGAATGTTTTTTTTTATTTTTCTAATAATCTCCGGTACAAGTTTTACATTGTGCGCTTAAATGTATCACGATTCGTAACTAACGGCCCTTTTCGACCATGGGAAATCTTTGTATATTTTATTTTATTGGTATGATTGATGCCCACAATAGGTGTGACCAAGCAGGCGAGAACGGCATTACCCGTCTCGCAGGCGTCCGATGCCCTCAAGGATTAGCTTTTGACATTGATCGTCAGACTTGCGATTGGAAAACTCGTGTGAAAAATTGTGACAAATTAGATAGTAAGTACGATGAACGGCCGGAGGCGGTCTACGGGCTTTAAGCAATGTACGCATCATGTTATGAACTGTTATTATTCGAAACAAAAAAACAACATTCAACTGGCCTGGGTTTTAATTTTAAGTCTGCCGCATCTCGAAATATATACGTCCACATTATACTACCATGATATGACACTACTACATATTTTATAATATAATCGCCTAGATTACCATTTTTTGCCTTTGTTAAAATAAACCATGTTCATTGTTATTACTAACAATACCTAACACAATCGTCGCAATAAAAATAGGTTATATTTATATAAATTGGTTGGTGATTTATACGAAAAAACCTTACATGCATTGCATCTGTTTGTTTTGGCTAAATTAAATTAATTTTCAGCAAGCGATTCAGCAACAATTGAGCGTCGTAAAAAAAGTGAAATGAAGTTTAATTTGACAATGATTTTTTTTTTTTAACATAAAAATTGCATGAACGCATTTTGTCCTTCAGGTGTACTAAAGCCGGTATAAAACAAATCACTTGCCCATCTGGTTTGGCGTTCGACATAGATAAGCAGACGTGTGATTGGAAGGGTAAAGTCACCAACTGTAACCGTTTGGATAGTAAGTCGAGATATCACTGATTAGAGGTGAAGAGTGTGGAAAATTGTACATTGCAAAAAAAAAAAAATATATTAACATATATTATGTTCTGTAATATTATGTGAATATGTTATACCAAAGAAAAAAACGTTGAGTAGTTTGAAAGACCTGT
Organism: Stegophylla sp. TES_Ste_2020; assembly: GCA_025469315.1. NCBI lineage: Eukaryota > Metazoa > Arthropoda > Insecta > Hemiptera > Aphididae > Stegophylla > Stegophylla sp. TES_Ste_2020. The sequence continues at coordinate 43,706 of JAIPRM010000848.1, read as the reverse complement.
GCGCCAAACACAGGTAGGCTTTTTTAGAATTAATCCCGGGAATCGAGTGTTCTTTCTTTAGAAGATTGCATGTAGCTTTATTTTTAGTCCGTCTAATCTAGACATATTTTAGCTTTAAAATAATATCACTTGTAGTTGACTTTGCATGCACTAAGCAATTCATACGCTTAATCACATCTAATGGTTAATGAACATTTTCACAATATTCTTTTATTATGAAAACGTATATTATATTATGTGAACATTAAGTCACTAACGCTGACATGCTTTTCAAACTGCACCAAAAATGTTTATTCTTTAAAATTTACATTGGCTTTAATAGGTACATAATGGCTAACGTTTAGTAACAATTATGAAATGGCAAATACCAACGTAGTAATCATTCATTTATTATTATACTGGTAGAGAAATACTCAATTTTTTCATTCGGTAACATATTTATTGACTCATTACGTTAACTTTTACAATAATAAAATTAAACATTAAAATACTGCTTATTGATCCTAGAAAAGTTCTCCGATAATAAACATTATTATATCAAAATCTAAATTTTTATTTATACCGTTGGACTCATATAATATTTTAAGATTCTAATGTTTAATCAAATCCCTCATGTTTAAACGTGATTTATTATATGTTTATGCAACACATACGTAATAACATACAATCCAGTTCCATTTAGTTACCTGTTTAAAAAGTTAGTCATATTAAAAACGGGTAATAATAAAAAAAAACTAGTATTGTTCAATTGATTAAATGACGTAAAGAGTGCCTATCGATTTCTTGTTTTTATAACATTAACGTTCGATATTACTACGGAAATATAGTTTGGTATTCTTTAATAATAAGATAGTAATTTAAAACAACTCGAAGGCAACGGAACAACCTGTCTTTAAAATCGTAAAATATTTTAAAATATAAATGTATTCTAAAATACACTCCGCAATAATTTATCGCACTCCTATTTTTGTGAATCAGTTTTTTGTACCTATTAAACGAGTATACACAAAAACACTTAGTACTATAATTATACTACAGATTTCTTCTGATGTCTTGGAAAAACATTAACAAAACAACTGTAGATAATTTTTTTTTTTTTGCAATAAACACTAATAGAATACGTCATACGACACCATTTATAATAAATAAAATAAGGTCATTTAGATGATGAATTACAATGTTACAATTGTAATAAAATTTGAAAAATGTTATGTTGGGCTACTTTTACTGGTGGACGGTGGTGTGAACTTTTTGTATATTATAATACAGTATAATAAATATTATAGATAAATAGACATGTATTAAAACGTGTATTGATGAAATAACTCGAAATAATTTGAAATACTCTTTGATAGTAGAAAATGTTTAGTTACTACTTAACCATACAACAAATTACAATAATAATATGTATATATTGTGTACTTTTCTGTTTAAAAATATTATACGCTTTTATCAACCAAAAAATCTATTAACTATACTTACTTGTATAGGAATAACAACAAACTATAAATATACGGCTTTTTTGTATAGTTAAATTTCATATTCAACGCCGCATAACATTTATACTTGTGACAGATTTATCACAATATAAGCATAAATATAAATAAATCGAGTTTAAAATACAAACATATTTAAATGTTTGGATGAACAGTTTATTAAAAGATTTTTTTAATAACTTTACATATTCAACGATATATATGATTAACAATACCATTCATTTCTAATTCATTTCTAAAAATCAGAATTCCCAATTATAAAAATTAAATATATGTATGAAAAAAATGTTTGTTGGCGTTGAATATCATGATACTAATTGATTAAAATCCAAATGCTACAACCTAAACTATTTTTCAGAACCACGAAAAGCTATGCCAAATTTGAAAACAGATGAACCTGTGTGCCCAAAGGACCAGCTTCAATGTGGTAACGGTGAATGTATAAACAAAGACCTTTTCTGTAACGACAGACCCGACTGTAAGGACGAGTCTGACGAAAATGCTTGCAGTAAGTGATATAAGTCATAGTAATTATGTAACGTGATTGATTATCGTTTACAAAACACATTTGTGAATATAGGCGTGGAAACCGATCCGAACCGTGCACCAGATTGTGACCCTAATCAATGCGTACTGCCCGATTGTTTCTGTTCTGCTGACGGTACCAGAATACCCGGTGGACTGGAACCCAGTCAAGTAAATATCACTGTTTTTATTTTTATTTTTTTTTTATGTACAATATAAAATCTAGGTTAATCTATTTCATCAAAGAAACCTAAGGTGTTCACATAAATGCTTCTGTTCACGGTTGAAAATATACGAACGAAATGTTTTTCAAAGGTTTGACTGAAAAAATCAGAGAAAGTGCGGACACATTTTATAGTGTATTGTTCTAATTAATACCCTAAAAGCTTAGTAGTTAATGTTTTTTAGCCATCTAATGTAATTTTTCGATACTGAATACGATGGTATGAACTAAAATCCACCTGCATCAATAGTTTTCTAATAATTATATTTATAAAATTCAATATTTTCAGTTATTATGAATATTAAATACCTACTCTTACAATAACTTTCAACACTGTTCCTGTGGCGTACTGGTTAACGGGTTAAATTTAAACGCGATGTTACCAGATTCAAATTTTACTCGCTAAACTAAATATTTCGCACTTTTTTCAACCGTGACTCACCAGAGGCAACACGATAAACAATATTACTAATTATGTTATTGTTGATGTACGATAATTAGAGCCGTTTTATTTTATTTAAATTTTTTATGATGTTTATATTTTATTGTAATTTGAAATTATTTATGGAGTATTCATTAGGTATATGTGATTATATAAAAATCAGTTTTCGTTTTTCGTAAATGTTGTATGTAACAAAATAATTTTTAGTTCAAAATTTATATTCAGTGCTTCACAACTAATAATTATTATTGCGTATTAATTGAAACTTCAGTCAGAATTGTTTTATTAAAGAAATGATGTATAGTTTCTTTAAAATTCAACACACCTTCAAGAGTCCGAGGTCACACCTGTTCTTCACAAGAACACCCCAAAGTGCGATGCACACAATTTTTTTTCTGTTAACACTTTTTCGTGTGGAAATACTTGTCCAAAAGTCTCAATCAGCAACATTTTGAAACTGGATTTGTCTCTAGTTGGTACTTTAGGGAGATAATTTCTTGAATTTCTTAGTTCTTCAACTTTTTTTTTTTTTTTGGGGGGGGGGGTGGGGGATAACCCAATATTTGACAAAAAAAGACTTAAAAATCATCATTTTTTCATCTAAACTTTCAAACTTTATAAAGACAATAACACAAAAACCAGTTTGGCATAGGAAAATTTTGAAAATGTAAAAAAAAAATTTTAGATATTTTTCCAACATTTTTTTTTTATTAATTTTTTCCCCGTTTTCTTTATGTATTAGGTATAAAAAAGTAAAGTGAAGTAAAGTAAAGTATAGACAAGAATACCGGACATACTTCGCACCACGGGTGTTTTTCGCTCTTCGGGTCAGATAATCTTATATTCAAAATGACAACTATTATTTTTTTTTTATATTATTAATTTTCTTCCTTCAGAATCGTATTATCAAAGAAATGATTTATCATTTCATTAAAATTCTACACATCCACCTAAAGTATCTGATCTGAGGATCGAAGAATACCCGTGGTGCGAAGTATGTCCAGCTTTCTTGTCTATACTTTACTTGCCTTTTTATTAACAAAAATTATACTTTTTTATTAGAAGGAAAAAATTAGCACCCGAATACAAAATTCAAATTTTCGATAATAATAATTGACTTATAACTTCATATTTTCGCGAGAGACTAGATTTATAAATTTTCATTCAAATTTTATTTGCCAACAGGTACCACAGTTGATTACTATTACGTTTAACGGTGCCGTCAACGTGGACAACATGGATCTATACGAAGAGATATTCAACGGCACGGCAGCCGGCCGACTAAATCCCAACGGATGTTCTATCAAGGGCACTTTCTTCGTGTCACACAAGTATACCAACTACGCTTTCGTGCAGGAGTTGCACCGCAAAGGACATGAGATCGCAGTGTTTTCGTTGACGCACAAGGACGATCCGAAATACTGGACCGGCGGATCATACGACGATTGGTTGGCAGAGATGGCCGGAGCTAGACTCATTACAGAAAGGTACTTACGTAATTTACGTCTTAATAATTAACTTACTTTGAACAAGAAAAAAATTTATGTTAAAAAAAAAGTGTTTTCACATATTAAAGTTTTTCTCTCACTAAAATATTTTTGATAATATTGTCTACCAATATTTAAATTTTCATTAAGTTTTAATTTAAAAAATATATATTCATATTTTCTATGGTAATTTTTTTAAATGGGGGTGGTTTTTTCCAAATTTTGAAAAACTGTTGAGATTACGAAAAATGACTTTTCTAAAGTACCACTCAGCGTATGAAATTGTAAATGATTGTATTGTAAACCATTGTATTATTATTTATTCTTAAATTCTTCACAGATTCGCGAATATTTCTGACGGTTCGATCGTCGGCATCCGCGCGCCGTACCTGAGAGTAGGCGGAAACAAACAGTTCCAAATGATGGAGCACCAGTTCTTCGTGTATGACGCGTCTATAACCGCTTCCTTAGGCCGAGTACCCATCTGGCCGTACACGCTGTTCTTCAGGATGCCTCACAAGTGTAATGGTAACGCCCAGAACTGCCCTAGCCGAAGTCATCCGGTTTGGGAGATGGTCATGAACGAGTTGGACCGACGGGATGATCCCACTTTTGATGAATCGCTGCCAGGTACGTGCAGTTAACCGATGATTCATTCAAAACGTTTACTCATAACGTGTATTTATATCTCAAAACTCACGTCGTTCGACTTCGAATACAGGTTGTCACATGGTCGATTCCTGCTCCAACATCCAGACCGGCGAACAGTTCGGACGTTTGCTCAGGCACAACTTCAACCGTCACTTCTCCACCAACCGTGCCCCACTGGGACTGCACTTCCACGCTTCGTGGCTAAAGAGCAAGAAGGAGTTCAAAGACGAGCTGATCAAGTTCATCGAGGAAATGTTGAAGAGAAACGACGTGTACTTTGTAAACATGTTGCAAGTGAGTGGAAAGCTTGAGTAGGATCACGGGATGTCTTAAGATGACGAAAGTATTGGTATTAAGTACCTAATAAAAATAATATTTCGCTTTCAGGTCATTCAATGGATGCAAACACCAACGGAATTGGACAACATGAGAGATTTCACAGAATGGAAGGATGAGAACAGCAAATGCGATGTCAAAGGACAACCGTTCTGCTCATTGCCAAATCCCTGCCCGTTGACCACCAGAGAACTTCCAGGAGAGACGATTAGACTGTTTACCTGCATGGAATGTCCCAATTATTACCCATGGATTTTAGATCCGACCGGTGACGGATTTTCTACAAGGCGAAAACGAAATGTCCACTTAAACTTCAAAAACAAAAACAAATACATCTAGTCACAATTCAAATTCAATATCAGTTAAAAAAGAAAAAAATAGACATCTTATTTATTGTGGTCTTTTCTGTTTCATATTCTTAGATTTCGTTGTTTTTATATTTGGTAGAAAGTAAATTTGAATGTAAAAAAAAGCTCTAATGATTATTCCATGAGTACAATACTATAAGTTTACTTAAATTATTTTATTCATTATTTTTTTTTAATTTTGTATTTTTACATAATTATTTTACTATTTTGAACAAAGTTTTTTGTTTGTACTTAAAATATTATAAGAATTCGTTTAATTAAAACTAGAATAATTATAGAGTTTGAAAAAACAAGGACACTCTGTAAGCCATTGTGTAATGATTACAGTGACATCGAAGAGAATTATTAAATTAATTGAACTTTTTATGTACTGTTTTACTAAATTAAAAAGTGTCAATAAACTATGGTTTTTTATTTTTTAATAATACAATTTTTTATTTTATAAAATACCGATTAAAAAATATATAGATTAAATGTTTGTTCAACATTTTTAATACAATCTAATTAACTCAACTTTTTCAATATATTATGACCTACCTCATTTTTTTGTCATATATTATGATACACCTACCTATACGCATAAAAAAAAAGATAATTGTAAGTTAGTCAAATGGTTTAGAGACTGGCCTCAAAACAAAAGAAGGGTGGGTAATTAAACAAAGAAGTTAATTTCAAACAAACACAAGCATTGGTTGCAGACATGAACACCGGAAGAGAGAATAAAGACGAGACATTCTCTTGGATGGACTTTCCAAAACTGATTTCCAAACCAACTGACTTTCCAAAACTATTAAAATTATTCAGAAAAATGTATTATTGATATTCTGACTGTATAGGTTTATAAATTTAAAAAATTCAAAATTAAAGTATCACATTTTTATTGTAGTTCATCATAGTAATAACTAGAATTGTAGATTTATAGGAATAAAAAACCTTAAAAAAATGAATTTAAAATATGAAAAAATTCACTCAATATGTCAACAAATACACTTAAAATATTGTTATTCAATGTTGTAAAAATTTTAGTTTTTAAATCCAAATGATTGTCGTCTAATTAGTAGAAATAAATCGCATTTTAATGTTTCAAAAATAAAGATTATTCAATTTATTTATGAAATATTTATTTATTTTAATTAATAAGTAATGTATGAAAAGTAATTAAGTATGAATATTATGATTGAATTTAAATTGGTTTGATTCTTACACAGCAGTTTTACTTTATCTAATATCGAATCGTAATAAATCAAACACTGATACAGATTGTGTAAAATATTTTAAAACTAGGAAATTATTTTTGAAATATGAATATGACGTTTATACACTATATACTGTACAGTCCCTATAAAATGAAAAAAAGACGCATTGGACTGCAGGCTTATTTAGGATTTTCTCAAGGAGGGGGATATGAAATTTTTTTTTTCTTAGTCAAACCCTCTTTATTTAATAAAAGTAATAATAATACATATTATAAAATGTCGTAAAAATGTATAGAACATTATTAATATGAATATTATTATATTGCTAAAAATAATATAATTTTAAATATATAATGTTGATGAGGAAATCGTAAAAGTAGACCAAATTTTTGATTATCGAATAATTTTTTCAAATTACCTAAGTTTTAATGCACTTATTAATTAAATTAAGTATAAAAATTCCTTAAGAGTTTTTATTATTTTAAATATGATGTGCTAAATATCAAAATTTATGTCCATGTAGGTTTGGAATTTTTCTCAGTCTGGTCAAATCGAAAAACCTGAAATACTACAAAGACATTTGTTTAGGTTAAAATTTATATTGTAAAGCAATTTTATATAGAGTTTATTTAAAAGTTATTAAAAGGTGTGATAGATTTTCCCAAGTTTTTATCTCAAAATAGTTTATAAGTTCTAGCTATTAATTCAATAAATACGATTTGTCTTTATATTTGTCTTAGTTATAGAAATTATATTCATGAGAATCCAATATGCCTCTTGCGTATGTCGTGTAAAGAACTTATTAATTTTTATTTTTATTTTTATTTTAAAATTTAAAATATAAGTCTTTGATTTAAATGTATTATTTGTTAACAAATTAGAATTATTAGTTATCATGTTTATAAATTTATAATAATATTCTCTAATTTAATTCTCATATACAATGCCACATTAAAATAAATGACGAAAAATCAAGAACGTGGGGAACGCGAAGCAAGATGGAAAAATACCTATCTTCCTTCACGTTTCCTACGTTCTTGATTTTTCGTTATTTATTTTAATGTGGCATTGTATATTAGAATTATATTCGAGAATGTTTTATTTAATTTTTTTGTAGTTGTATCTTAATTGAGACAAAACTATTAAAAATAAAGAATAATAATCTCTTAAAAGTAATATGGCATTAAAATTATCTGTCTTAAACATAAAATAAATGTACTGATCTGAGAACGTGTTCGATTATAAAAATGTGTTTCCTAAAAAAAGAACGGTATATAAATATCAATATAAAACTAAAACTCTTTGACTAATCATAGATTTTAAAATAATTGAATATTGTTAAAAACATTGATGATCTTTTCACAAATCAAACAAATTTATAATTTTCTCACAAAATTTGACATAAAAAAAAGGTCATGGGATCTATCTCCCATATTCCCTCCCGTAAATACGCCACTGTAACTTGGAGTGTTCTTCGCTTCTCAAGTGGGATACTCTTGGTAGGTATAATACATTTTAAAAAAACTATAAGTCAATACGTTAATAAAACGATTCTGAGCGGAGCTTCAATTAAAATATAATAATAATAATTTTCAATTATATATTTATATAATTGATTTATATAATATATTTAACAAAATGTTATTTGATAATGTTGAGAATTCTATAATTATGTACTTGTGTTTGAGGGTACTCGCGTGTGAGGTCTTAATAAATGTCTTCATAAAAATTTAAAAAATAATAAAAATTTATTTTTATAAATCCATGAATCGTCAACCTTTCTGTAATTAGTGTTATTGATATTTTGGTGTTTTTGAGGGAATACTTAGGTTTTGAGCTATATATAGATTTAACTTTATTTTTCAATACGGTCGAATAAAATTCAGTATTTTTTTCAAATGTCCAGTAACAGTCCAATACTAATATAACAATAAATAATAATAATATAACACAAAATTAATCCATATCTATTTTTATTTATAGTAAATTATTTATAGCATTAGTTATTCATAGTAATTGTTCCGCACTTCTGATTTTTTTGTAATCAAAACCCAGTAAAATTTTTAATTATCTGTTTGTAAAAAAAATTTTTTCACCAAAATATTCGTTTATTGTAACACAATAAACGCAAGAAAAACAATAATTAAAATAAAAGGGTAAATGGGACATGTTGTAAAATGCCCGTCTTTCGTTCGTTCCTAATACTACTCTAAATTAGGGTGACCATACGTCCTGTTTTATACAGGATTGTCCTTTATTTCGGCTCTGTGTCCTGTTGTCCTGACAAACTTCTCTCAGGATCTTTTTTGTCCCGTAATTTCAAGTCTGTCCCATATTAATCCCGTTTTTTGACTTACTGTTGATTTAAAATTTTTGAAATGAAATTATTGATTAAAAAATGTAAGAATCTAGAAATCTTGTGGATACCATTAGATCAATTGTAATCGTAAAATGAATTAACAAGTTTTTTTAGAAAATAAAGTATACAATATACATTATACATGAATAAAGGATTTGAAGGAATTTTAAAAAGTATCAATTTAGTTTAATTATGTTATTTTATGTTTTTCAAAATAATATTTTTATGTGATTAAATTAAATTTATTATAGGTACTTTAAAAATTATATTTTTCACGATTCAAAAACATAAAAAATTTATATATATATATATATATATGTAATAAATACTTATTTATTTAAAAATATTATATAAATAGTAAAAGGTTCTTTTCCTACTTAAGGCGTTATAAAACATTTTTAAAAAATAACTGGAGAAAATCAATTAAATGATTTAGTCTATTATATGCATCGCGATGTAGTTGTAACTACAGATGAAACCGGATTAGATGGTTTAAAAATAAAACATGTACTTATTAATAATATGTAAAAGACAAAATATACATTTTAAATTTTAATAAGATATTCGAACATTTTCTCAATAATTCACTTATAGTGCGTTTGTATGACTGTAAAATAAAATATATATAAAATCATTAATTTGATGAGTATAATTCGTGAATTAACTTTAAATAATACCCCTCTTTAGAAATTTCTAACTACGCGCCTGCAGTGGCGTAGATACGATTGTTTTCTGGAAGGGGTTTTTAAAAATTAATAACTAATGATTGTTTTGAATATTTATATTCATAGATTGAAATATTTATTAAAAAAAAAATCATCTCAACATTTTTTATTTTCAACCGACATATTTATTTAAAGTTATCTATAGAATTCGATTGAGTTTTCTGCAAATTCATGAAAAAAATAAAAATTACAATAAATTTTAATTTTTAAATAAAATTTTCATTTTATTAGAAAAATGAATAAAACCTAATGTAAAACGGAAAATTTCGATTCTATGGTACAGTCTTATTGTATAAAAAATTAAAAAGCCAGTATTCTTCGTTCCTCGGGTGGAATATTTAGTAGTTGTACTGAACATTAAAGAAACAATAAATCGTTTCTTCAATAAAACGATTCTAAGTGGAGCTTCAGTTAATTATATACAAAAATAATTGTCATTTTTATATTGAGTAGGTATATTTAACAGTTGTAACATATTCACATTCTGTCCGAAATTCGTCTATGATAAGGTATTGTTGACACTTTCATGAATAAGCAATATAACTTTTGGAATAGGTAGTTACCAAATAATCTATGTTAACTATTGTTGATAATGGGTGAAATTTTCAAGATTCTTGTCCAATTAGTTTTGGAGTTAAAGGAAATTAATTAAATCGATTTTATGAAAAACTCGTTTACGGGATATTTTGTCATTTTATATAATGTTTCGACAGATTGTCTTTGTTTTTGAATAAAGTATTGTAAATTATGAATAATGCTTTCTTTAAAGTACTACTTGTGTGATTTATGGTCTAAAAATTACTGTATGAAACTTAAGGACAAATATTTCCACAACGAAAAAGGGTTTCCATAAAAATAAAAAACACATATTTTGCGTTTTTACTTTACAAATTAAAAATTTATTTATGGTTCTGGGAGGAGTTTAAACCCCCTAAACCCTCCCGTAACTACTCCACTGCACGCCTGCGTTAAATCATTAGTAAAGAATTAATTAAATATATATTTAAATATTTTTTGTTAATAATTTATTTCACGCATGCCCCCTCCAGGTTGAGAAACAATGCTTTACATCAGTGATTCCCAACCGTTTTTATTCAATTCCTCCCTTGTAAACTTTCAAAATTCTTATCCCCATAAAATAGAATTTTGACTTTTTTTTTTTTTGGTGGCCATATAAATAAATTATACAAAATAACTATAAATATATATATATATATATATAGAGAGAGAGAGAGTTTTAAAATTTCATGAAATTTATTTTCTTGAAATATTTGATATACGTGAAAAATAAAAAAATCCAAACTTATATATGTGTATAATCAGAAAGATAAAACAATGAGCATGTTTAAAAATATTATAGGCATGTCTATTGTATGAAAATTTAAAATACAAAGAATTTATTACTTATTAGTGAATAGTACCCATGGTTTTTTGTTTGTTACATTCTTACATAAATTGGTAGTTTTGTAATTTTTAACAAGTTTATGTTTCTTTTAAAGCTTCTCGATTTACTGTAGATAATATACATTATGACAGCCTAAACTGAATTCTATAAATGTATACCAGCTAATTTTTAACTAGACTTGCGTTTATTAATTATTATTTTGAACAAAAACTCAAACTACAATCGAATGTCTGTTTTAATGATTTTTTCCATCCAGATGATCCAAGAAACATTTATCATCTTTACACAAATACAATAATATCGACCTAATTGAATAGTAGGTATTTTAGGTATACAATTTTTTGTAAAGATCATTAAAATTATTCACATCTTTGGATTAATTATATAAGAACTACCTATATTAAGTTATTTTTAATAACAAATTATTTTGTGATATAAATGTATTACTAGAATTTGACATCATAGTCAAACAGTAAATCTATTATAGGTAACAGTGGTGTACACAAAATTTAGCTATAAGAGGAGCTATTATTAAAAAAAGCAGCGCCTATTTTTTGTCACTTTTCGTATTACACTCACTTGTATGTAATTATAGGTGAGAAGTTTTATTGAGAGGTGTTTGAAACTATTTTTTTTTTTCGAACTATTTAGCAATTATTTTAAAGAACTGAATCAAATCCATTTATTTGTATATTATTATTATTATTATTATTATTATTATTATTTTTTTTTTTTTGATATTTAAGACTAAATACAAAATTAAAATCGTGGTTTTATTAGAACATAAAAATACACGCAAATAGTTTTATAAGTACTCTATAAAAAAAAAATTTTAAAAATTAAAATTTTTAAACTGTTTATAGAAATACAAAGTTTGTCACGAATTAATCAAAAATTACAACACACATATGTACTTTATAATTTCGTATTACTCACATTGCATTTTGTATTACACACAAAAATAGGCCCTAAGAAAAAGTGTGTTCTTCACACGTCGGGTGGAATACTCTTGACAGGTGTATTGAATTTTAAAGAAACGATAAATCATTTCTTCAATAAAACGATTCTGAACGAAGCTTCAACTAATACACAATAATAATTATCAGTTTTGAAGAATTAAACTTCAATGTTAAAACCTAATAAAATAATTAGAAAACTATTAATGCCCTTGGATTTTAATACAAACCATCGTATTCAACATCGAAAAATATAAAAAATCGCGAAAAAATATTACCTACATTTTGCGTGTTATTATAAAATCAAAATAGCTCATTTGTCCGTACTTTCTCCAATTTTTTTTTCCAATCAAACCCTTATATAATGTTTAATTCATTATTCTCTCAAAATTTTATTACACCAATATATTCGCGAAGAAATTCTCTATCTAGGCACCAAGTTTCAAAAAAATCGTTAGATCCAATTTTTTTTTTGCGTACCTACGTTAAAATGTGTAATTTAGGTAAAACTAACGAATTTCGTCGAAATTTTAAATTCAAACAGTTAAAGAAAAAAAATCTTGGCTTACGATTTCCAAGAATTTTTCAGATCAATTAGACATATATGTTAGTGAGATCATATTAAATTTTAAAGTCTTAATATCATAAATTAAAAATTATATTACATAATAAACCAACAAAAAACGAGAAATTTCTGAAATTTTCAAAATAATGTACTTAACTCAAAATTGATCAACTTTTTTAACTTCTTTAAAGTACCACCTGGATGTGATTCGGGTTCTATAGAGATACTGATCGAAACTTTTGGACCAAGTATTTCTACTCGAAAATGTGTTTCCAGAAAGAGAAAAAAAAATAAAAAAAAAATAAACATCATTGTAAAAACATAGGCTTCACTTCGTTCAGAATCTAAAATATACTCCTTGTGTCATTTGATTAAAACTCGGTATTTTAAAATAATGATCATTTTCACCCAGTAGTAAAATGTCAGGAAAGAATGTTTCTATCACCCATCAAACTCCCCACGAAGTGAGTTTCTATCAGATATATGGTAGTGTAACTAAAAAATCACTGCAGTTATATCATATAAATATATGATATAAAATTAAAAATTTGCAATATTTTCAAATGTCTACATTTTATGAAGATAAATTTGTTTCTAAATAATTTTATTAAACAGAGGAATATTATAGGATAGGTGACAAGTTCCAAAAATAATTATTTGTTTAGTTTGAGGATAATTATTTTGAATTTAACACTAAATTAGTAAAACTAATTTGTGATATTATTTTACGTATATAGGCATTAGGTTCTTAGAAAAAATTTAAGAAAATTTCAAAAATAATATGTTTAAAGTACGGTTTAAATGAAAATCTACGAAGGATTAAATGAGACTTTATTAAACTATACCTACTCAAAAATGTTTTAATAGAAGAATAAAAAAAAAGTGTGTACTTCGCTCGTCGGGGTATTCTTCGCACGTCGGGTGGGATTCTCTTCTCGGGTGTATTGAATTTTCAAGAAACGATAAATCATTTCTTCAATAAAACGATTCTGAACGAAGAAATTTAATAATATAAAAAATAAATGAGAAAAAAAAATGTTAGAAAAATGTCCAAATTTTTTTTTTCACATTTCCAAAATTTTCTTGCCCCAATATCTTTCTTATATTATTTTCTATCTATGTTTAAATTTTTATAAAATTCGGATCAAAAAATGATGGTTTCCGAGTCATTTTCGTCAAATTTTGGGTAGTTTTTTTCCAAAAAAAAAAAAAAGAATTGAGAAATTCAAAAAATGACCTCTCTAAAGTACCATCTAGAGTTGCGGTTTCAAAAATGGCTGATCGAAACTTTTGGACAAGTATTTCCATACGAAAAGTTGTACACAGGAAAAAAAATAAAATAAAAATAAAAATAAACATCATTGTAAAAACATTAGCTTCTTCAATTCATTCAGAATTTAAAAAATACATAGAATGTAATTTAATCTAAGTTTTATCTTTTATACAAAATAAAATAAAATACGGACGATAGAGAGAGCTTCAGCCCCCTAGCCCCCTCCGCGTACGCTTCTGATAAAAAAATTCACAACTTAAGCGAAATAATCAGGTGGTTTATAAAGTTTTACTTCTCAATACAAAATAATTATATCATCTGCAGATATAAAGAAAAAAATATATTTCAAATTAAGAACGAATATTTATACAACTATTGAATTTTTATTTTCATTATTATTTATAAATAGATACCTATTAATCAACTTAATAATTCATAATATAAAATAATATAATATATGAACAATAATTATTAAATATAAAAGCAGAAATAATAATATAAAGTGTAAATATTACCTAATTGTAGTAAATTTTTTTTTCAATAAAATTAACAAAAATAAAATAGTGTTATGCCACCATCACCACCGATTGGTAACCACTGTTCTACATATATAATTTTTGTTTTTTTATTTAATATCTAAATATTTTATAGTATATCTACATTGTACTTACAGTTACTTGAATATTATGTAGATATTTTTAACTCAATACGAATTTTTAGCCCCTCAGAATGAAAAATAGACTTTTTATTAATTTAGGTTTAAAAAATCTCCATAATATACTTGTCAACTTCAACCTAAAACACTTATCAAAAATAAATTATAATTTTAAATTCTGAGTGAACCAAATGTCTTCGTTTTACTGCTATTTATTTATTTTGTAGGTTTATTTCCTTGAACAACTCTACTAAAGGTAATAAATTTCAAAGATTTTAAACTTTCAATTTTCAAATGTATCGTTTTGAAATCTTTTGGACCTGTCACATCAGACATTGTAAAATATTTAAAAACAAAATATTATATAGTGAGGATTTTTATGTAAAACACCTGTATTTCTCTATGATACAACACATCATGCTCCTTGAATTTAGAAATCGCTGATATTTAGTGCCGAGTTAACGAATGTGCTGTCTGGGGGTAGATTTTAAAATACTGCTTTTTAAAACCATTTTGTCAAAGAAAAAAAAAATTAAAAGTACCTACCACGTTTATAAACGGACTAAAAAGTATCTATGTAGATCTAACCTCATATAGATGCCTAACCTTGCAAAGATCGTCCTAAAAATTTGTGATTATGAACTTATAATAGATATAAAAATACTTATAAGATTTAAAACAAAAACGTGGGGTGCATGCGACAAACACTAGTAAAGTGTCTAAAGAATTACTGTCGTTGAGAAAATTGACTTTTTTATAAAATCGTAGAATACCTCCTGGGTGAAGCCGGGTAAACCAGCTAGTATTGTATATAGGTTATCTAAATTCTTATCCATAAATTTATACCACGTTATGAAGAACTTTTGCTTTGTTTTTCGTTGTTTAACTGAAAAATCCTTAAACTACTTTAAGTAGTTAAAAAGGCTTTCGCATTTATTAGTGGATGGTGTTGAGGTGGCTTAGAGTTTGTGATTTTAGTGAGTTAAGTGACATTTAGGGTGGACTAAGTTAATGGGTAAAGTTTAAGTTTGGTAGAAGGAGGTTAGAATATAAAGAACTTAATATTAATTTGTAAACAGATTACATTATTTATTATAATAATATATTTTCATTAATTTCATAATCTGTGATGTGATTAGAATTTAAAAGTTGTTATCATATCACTAGTTCTGTGATTACTGATTACAGTTTCTGGAATAAATACTGGCAATTGCAATACTTTTATCACAGACACAGATGTTCAGTCATTGTCTTTGTATTTTCTCTTTGTGTGTGGTACAGTGAAACAATGCCCAACTATTTAATAATATAATTAATATAAAATTAAATAAGAAAATTTAACGCTAAGCTTGTTTTAGTTCGCGTCGGCTGTGACCTCTTCCGGTCGTAATTGTCTGAATCGTTGACCAACGTTTCGTATGTATACATTTCCTTAACGTAGCTTAGTCCAGTCAGTCTGTTCCCTGTCAGCAAGGCCATTGTTGACGAGACTGCTCTCTTCCCGTCCGACTTGCTATTCACGTTCAAGGTGCTTTGTATCACGTGCTGGTCTGCTTTCACCGCCCGTCGAGTTAATGACATAAGTAATGTCCAAATGCAAATAACGACGTCCTAGACTACGTTGTTCTGATATATTCGAGTGAGTAGGTAGGTATAATTAATATATTATATCGCGTATTGAATATACACTGACGATGCACCGTTTGTGTAAAGAATTAAAAAATAATAATAACAAATAGATCTGTATTGTTGATATTTCTCGTTATTGAGAAATAATGTAATCGTCATTTTCGCAGACAAATTCTACTGAACAACTACCAAAATACTGTATATATAAATATTCACTTATATACAAAATACTCGCTTCATTCAATACGTCCTTCAAAATGTGACCCCTCATTATTAAGTGATTTACCTAATAGTTTGAACAAAATGTTTTTCAGTTTACTTCTTCTGTAATCCTCTTGCCATTCTCTCTATAATCAGAATGTATTGCTTTTAAATAGGTACTCTTAATAAAAACATAAATTGTGACCTGAAATTCTTCAAAATCAATTTGGTTAGTGAGATTTAATTTAATTAAAAATAACCAGAAACTTATACCTACCTACAAGCCTTAGCAGTCAAAACACTACAGATTTACTCCAACTAGCTCTTAAATTTGTTGACTATCTTCATCAATATGTCAAATAAAAGGCTTTTTGAATTAATGTGTTCTGATTTAGGCTTTTAGCACAAAATACTATTTTTTAAATAGGTTTCTATGTTTAAATAAATTATAAATAAAATAATCAGTTTTACCTCCTTCATATTCTAAAAGTCAAAAATATTTTAGATTCTAAGTAGAATAAGAAAGCTACTGTTTTTATAATGATGTTTTTTTTTGTCTGTTAACACTTTTACATATTGAAATACTTATCCAAAAGTTTTGACTAGCAACTTTATGATTCAGAATTTGCCTCTACCTATATGGTACTTCTGAAAAGTAATTTTTCAAAATTGTCAATAGTTTTTCCAAAATTCGAGAAAAAGTTTTGAATTTAAATATACCTAAATAGACTAGGTATATGAACTTTTTTTTCAAAAAATTTTTTTTCCTTCTCTTAATTCATAGTAGAGTATTGAACTGACCGAATAAAATTATTTATTTAAGTAGGTATTTATTTTTTTTGTGATAGTAATTAACTAATAATTTTTAAGTAAAATTATCTTGTATAAATTGAAATTTTGCTTTATTCAATTTAATATGCCCATCAAGACTATTCTATCCAAGGAGCAAAGAATACCCATGGTGTGAAGTATGTCATGTTTTTTCAATATGAAGGGAATGGATGTATGTTTTTACAGTAATACAGAACAGTTAGTTTTGCCTTATTATAATATTTTTACAAAGAAAATGAAAAAAAATTTTAAAAAATAATCCAGACACTTCTTACCTACTAAATGTATTCTTGCTCAGGTTTTATATACTTGGTGGGTGTGGCAAATTCTAAAAACACGATAAATTATTTTTTCAGTAATACAATGCTGAGTTGAGACATGAAGTTTTAGTTTATTATACAGAACAACGGTTATCAATTTTATATTAAATATGTAAATCATCTATTTTCAAAACCAGCTGTAATCAATTTTTGAAATTTTTCCCAAACAGCAAAAAACTAAAATCAGATTAAAATGAATGTTAATGTTAAAACTAATTACAAAATTTTAAAATATATCTTATTAAAGATTTGTTGTGTATATATACAGCATATTAAAATGATGTTAAAAACAAGTATTAAATTATAATTGGTTTTGAAGTACAAATCATTAAATAGGTTATGATTCTGAAATCAACCTTTATCATTTCCCAACCTAGTTTTAGTTTTATTCACCAGTTAAAGTCATCTTAAAAGTTCAATATTTTAACGTACTATAAAATATATTATGAAAATACAAAAACAGGCATTTTAAAAATTTGTTCTTGTAGCTGGTTTCAAAATTAGACGCATTATGTTATCATTTTACGTACACAATAATCCATGTCAATTTCATTATTTGTGATGATGATGAATTCTGCCATATTTTAGATTCTGAGCAGAGCAAATATATTATATATAAGCTTATGATTTTACAATGATGTTTATTTTTTTCCTCTTTCTGTGAACACTTTTTCATATAGAAATACTTGTCCAAAAATTTCGATCAGTAACTTTATGGATTGGAAATCACACCCAGATGACACTTTAAAGAGGTCATTTTTCAAATTTCTCAATAATTTTTTCAAAATCGCAAAAAATTTGTGGAAAATTGACAAAAAAACGGTAAAATATGCTACCTATTACCATAATTTTTTTTAAAATTAAAAAATTGTTTTTTAACTCAACTTCAAAAATAATTTAGATAGAAACTTGAAACTTTCATCAACTTCTAAAATAGTCACCAAAACACTTCACAATAATTTCAAAAATATTTGATCAATTTTGAATTAAGTATAGTATTTTAAGGATTTTTGAAATTTTTATTTTTTTTTGTAAGTTTTTATATAATAAAATTTTTTATTCTTAATATTTAGACTTAAAAATTTAATATGATCATATTCACATATATGTCTAATTGACCTGAAAAAATCTCGAATATTGTAAAACAACATTTCTCTATAACCATTTGAAGTTAGAATTTTGACAGAATTTATAAGTTTTACTTAAAATCACACGCTTTAATTGGTTCTACCAATCTTTTTGAAACTTGGTACATAGATAGTGAATTTCATTACGAATATTCAGGTGCAATAAAATTTTTTACGCACAAATAATTAAACATTTTACAAGGGTTTGATTAAAAAAAATAAAAGAACGTACGGATAAATTTTACAGAGTATTTCTAGTTAATACTCTACAGACAAATTGTATAGTGTATTTCCTTGTTAACACCCTTAAAGATTGATAGGTAATGTTTATTCGGCATATTATGTATTTTTCAATGTTGAATACGATGGTGTAAATTAAAATCCACGTATATCAATAGTTTTCTGTCTATTCTATTTTGAAAATTCAATATTTTCGGTTGTTAAATTAAATATCTACTATTTCAATGGTTTTCAACGCTGTTTTTGTGATCTACTGATTAAGGCGTCAGATTTTAATGTGGCGGTGCCAGGTTCTAATCTTACCTGGTAAACTAAATTTTTCGTACTTTTTTCAACCTTGACCAACCAAAAGAGACACGATAAATATTAGTACTAATTATGTTATAGTGATTTAATGTTGATTTATGATAATTAGAGCTGTTTTGTTTTATTTGATTATGATGTTTATATTTTATTTTAATTTGAAATTATTTATGGTGTATTCATTAAGTGTAAGTGAATAAATGAAATTCAATTTTCGTTTTTCATAAATGTTGCACCAGTGGCAGATCTAGGGTTCAAAGAACTGCCGGTTAATCATTTTAAAAAGAGGCCACTTCTGTTAGAAATTACTTTTATATTTTTCAATAACCCTTTATTTTTGTTTTTTTTATTGACAAATATTACACTTTGTGGGGGAAAGGGAGAGGGTAAGTATTAAAAATATATATATACATATAAAGAAGAAATTAACAAATTAAATATGGGTCAGCATGTATAGTGCAATAAAATATTATACATTATTAATGCATTGTTAGTTAATAAAAAAAATGGAATTGGTTGATATATGCCTAGTTAACAAATATAATTGAATCACAACATTTAATTATAACTTTTTTCTTCTTTTTTCATATATATCTGAATGTTTCATTTAGTTTTTTAAAACAATTTTTACAGAAGTAGACCTCTCAATGCTGAATATAACCAAATTTATTAACCTTTATTCTGTCATTATTGAACGGGGGTTTAATTTTATGAATTTAGAACGACTAAAACTTCTTTTAGCTGTAGCACTACTGGCTGGTATGTAGTACATAAATTATTTTGTATAGAGTTGATGGATTTTGGATAGGAAGAAGTCATATCATTGGATATCATAAATGTAATATTAAAATTGTATTAGTTTATTTATTTTCAATCTTTTTTCTAGTTTTATGAAAAATTCTTCAGAATTTCAGTAACTTATTTCTCAATGTATCATCCTAATCATATGTTCTACCAATAACCTATGTTGCATATTCTAATCCGCGAATGTTTTTGTTAGGAAAAATGTTTAGAGAAAAAAATATATCAATGTAAACCCCTCTTCTTTACTTAGCTTCTTTACTCTATTTAGAATCTAAAAGTCATGAATTTTGTTTTGATTATTTTTTTCTGACAGAATGCTCTATAATTATTGAGTCAATTTTCTGTTAAATAAGCTATAGGAAATCTCATGTTTTCATTCAATTCGAAAACTATGTACATTATATACCTGTTTTTATTGATTAATTATACATATGATATTGTACATACATTGCTTGAACGTTTAAATTTTTTTTTTTTTTTTGTTATGATGATTAAAATTACAACGTAAAAAAATGGCAAAATTGCTTAAAGAGTTGATATATGATTTAATTTGTTAATTATATGAAATGCTATAAATTATAATTAGGATGATAAAATTAAAATGTTATTATAGTACAATATTATCTTGGAACTATTATCTGTATAACATTCTAATATATACAGCCTTAGAAACAATTTATTAATCTCAACTTAAATATTATTATTGTGAGTATTGAAATTAATGCTCCAGGAAATCATTGTATGTGTAAGAGTTTGCCGACTTTATCTATAATAAGAACTGTATTTTTAAACGTATTTTAACATTAATTATTTAGATAATTCAATTTTATAGCTTTACTCTCTAAAACACATTATACCATGTACTTTGCTCATTATAATTACAATTGCCATTACTAATGTCAGATAACACATTCTGAGACATTAAAGTCATTTTGTTTATGCTAACAGATAGTTTGCTGTTCATTATTTATTACAATGTCGAAAATACACAACTTAATTTGTTTTAAGAAAAGTAATACAAATAAAAAGGTACAGTATTCTTTGATTAATATTTCTATGTGTAGTTCTAGTTAATTAATATATTTTATTAAATTTAAAGATGGCTTCTGCTGAAGAAACATTTGTCGGTGCTATAGATGAAGGTACTAGCAGTACAAGATTCTTGGTAAGTGCATATTCTATTATACCACTACTGCTATAAATTAGGACCATAAATAATTTCTAATAATTATTCATTTATATTTATTCAATAGGTATTTTCATCCAAAACTCATTTGCCAGTAGCCAGTCATCAAATCAATACAACAAATATATGCCCTAATGAAGGATGGGTGGAACAAGATCCCATTGATATATTGATAAAAGTCAAAGAAACTATAGCAGTGACATGTGAAATACTTAAAAGTAAAAACATTTCACCTTCATCCATTACTGCTATAGGTGTGACCAATCAACGAGAAACTACTGTAGTTTGGGACAAATACACAGGAAAACCATTGTATAATGCTATTAGTAAGTTATTCATTTTACCTAAAAAATATATTTTATTTTATTTTCAAACTGATAATATCTCAACAAATATTTTATTTTTATAGTATGGATGGATGTTAGAACATCTGAAGTAGTTGACAGGTTTATCAATAAAAAGATTCCTAATTGCCCTACTATTGAAGATAAAAAGAGGTGAGCTATTAACTGAAATATTGATACTCTACTGAAATTCTTGTTACGTTTTCCAAATTGTATTTTCTTTTATAAATCAAATCAAATAAATATTTTTAAATTTAATTTTCAAAACTTCTAAATTCTATACAGTTAATTGCATTTAAATATAATAATATTAATTTTCTTTACTGTATTAATCATACTGTCATCTACCAAAATGTTCATTGTTCAGTAACCAGGGTATCAGGTATCCATCATGCTGTTCTTGTGATTTAATATTGTTATGTATGACACTTCAGTTTGTACTGATCCTATATTTAGATGTGTTTACTTATGTTACTGCACCAGTTATGTTAAGAACTGTGTACATATCCACGCCTGTTCACAAATTTTCAAAGTATGAGACATTATTTTAATGAAAAGAAACATTAATTAAGTAGGTCTTTAAAAAACCATTTCAATTGTATATCTGAAACCAATTAATTGGTTGTATATATATCTGTACCAACGAATCAAAAACAACTAGACTTTATAGGACATGAAAGCTGTTGGTTCTTAAACACTCTGTGGAATAGTGAACTTACAAGGTGCAAACTAACAAGAAAATTTTGTATGGATTTAATCACCTTCATATGATAAACATTCTATCATAATCAATAAATGTTAGTGACAAATTTATAGATAAAAAAATTGAATACGTTATGCTTATTATAAAGCTGCACTTTTTTTCAAACCAGCAAATTTTATTTTTTTTGTTTATACATTTTGGAAAAAAAAAGTAGACATTAGACATCTATTTTTATATATTTTTCTAAACTAGAATTATAAATTAGTAATAACTTTACAAAAATAATGAAAGTTCTAGTATAAATATTAAATAGTAAAGTTTTTTCATATTGTTGGTGGTAATTTCTTTTTTTTTTTGTGCATACAACATCAAAGTAGTAAAATTCAGCACTGGTAATTGTGAATATAAAATATTTAAAAACTAAATTCGCCAAATTTTAATTCTTTGCAAAAATATTAAATTTATAATAAATTATGATTGTATGTATTTGATTTCATGTCTAATAATATTAATTTATATAAAAAAAGAACATTTTGAGAAAGTGAGAAATAAGCCATTGTTTTATTTTTAATATAAAAAAATATTGAAAATTGGTAGGTGTGATATACATGTAGAGATACAAATTTATAGCACATTGTATTTTATTTTTGATTTACCCTCAAAAAATCTTGTCTAATCATTAATTTGTTTTGTATTGATACCCTGGTAATAGTTACTGTACAAACATGTTATAGATTTAAAAAGATACTCAATATTTACAAAAAATTATTAATATAAGATACATAAATTAGCAAATATGTTATCAATAAATGAAAATTTAGAAAAATATTGTGATCATTCAACAGAACCCTACAACATTTTCTGTCTGAAGTTCTTATGAGTACCCAATTATTAGCTTACTGACAGTAAAGTTAAACAATTAAATATTTATAAATCAAAATATATTCATCAATTATTGATATAAATAATCATTCTTAATTGCTTTTATAAAATATTTTAATCTGACATTGTTTGTTAAAATTTTTACTTATTCATAACTAAAATATCTAATAACTTTACACTATCTAATAACTAATTATATTGTCCCAATATTAAACATTAGTTCATATGATTTATTTTAAAATATGTTATAGGCATTTGCAATTTAAATCTGGTCTTGCAATGAACCCATATTTTAGCGTTTATAAATTGATTTGGTTAATGGATAATATTCCTGAGGTTTCTAAAGCTGTAAAAGAAGAGAGATGTATGTTTGGTACTATGGACTCATGGCTAATTTGGGTAATAAGCTAAGTATATAGTAAATATTAGAATGCTTGTACAAATTATCATTTAAAATTGTATATATAGCAGTCATTTTCAATCCAAATGTAAGTATAACCTTTTTATACTCAATGTTCACTACACATGTCATAGGTTTGATTGATTATTGCAATTATATTGTCTAACTATTTTAATTTTAAATTAATGAAAAACATATAGCTATTTTGTTATTTTCATATCTAATGAAACACTTTTGATACTCACTATACATAATTTTTTCTAATGCATAAAGGCACCCCTGTTGTATACCACTTATATGGGTGGTGACCAAAAACTTTTGACTGTACATATGTCTTTTAGACATTTTAATAAAAGAATTACATTAATTCACTAATTTATATATAAACTTTATAACTCAATACAATTTGTTTGTAAATTTGATTAATTTTTGTATTAGGCTTTACAATTATTAAATAATTCCCTAATTCTCTAGAATAATCATGAATTAATTTATTACTGAAAAATACACCTGTTTTTTGTTTGGTATACAAATTTTCTAAATTTTGTTCAATTCAATAAATGCTAACAATTTTTATGAAAAACAATGTTTTGATTATTTATTTTTAAAATACAGTTAGACTTAAGGAACTATTATTTAAGTTTAATATACATTGTTTATTTATAGGGATGGGTTCTCAAACTCTTCGAACCCTCGAAAAGCTTCAAACTTTAAGAAATTTGAACAGTTCGAAGTTGAAAAAAAATTAAGTTCGAATTCAAATTCGAACATCTCGAATAGTTCGAGTTAAGTATGTTCGAGTTCGAATTTTCGAACAGTTTAATCAGCAGATTTTTTTAATATGACGTCTATAAAGACGACTAATATTGTTATTATTGATAAATTTTCAAATGTTTTAATTTTTTTGAAGTTTGAAAAAATTTGAAAGTTTGAAAATAGTTCGAATAAAATTCAGATTCGAGTTCGAGTTTGAACAGTTCGAAAAAAAATGGTAGTTTGAGTTCGAAAAAAATTAATGTTCTACCCATCCCTATTTATTTTTCATATAAAGTTAATTATGTCGAGCTTAAAAACATTGCAATACATAATGCTGATGTAAAATTATTTTCAGAATTTATTAAAAAAAATAATAATAATAATAAAAACAATATAGCTGAATGGTTTTTTCAAAATAGTAATAATAATAATAATATATAAAAAAGTATGTACTTTGCACTTCGGGGTTTTCTTCACTTCTTGAGTGGAATTCTCTTGTGGGTGTATTAAATTTTAAAGAAACAATAAATCAATTTTGAGTGGAGCAATCCATACTAGATTGTAAAAATCAGTTGCTGGTTGAGGTTGAGACTGTTGGACAAGTATTTCCATATGAAAAAATGTTTACAGAAAAAATAAAAAAATATCCCAAAATTTTCACATTTTCAAAATTTTCCTGTGCCAAAATATTTCTCATATTATTGTTTATCTATGTTTAAATTTTCATACATTTTGAATCAAAAAAATTATGGTTTCTGAGTCTTTTTTTGTGAAATTTTAGGTGGTCCCCCCTACAAAAAAAAAAAATGAGAAATTTGAAAAAAATACCTTTCTAAAATACCATTCTGAGGCAAATACGGTTTCAACTAGTTGCTAGTTGAGACTTTTGGCTAAATATTTCCATATAAAAGTGTTCACAGAATAAATAAATAAATATTGTAAAAACACTAACTACTTCGCTCCACTCAGAATCTAAAAATCTAAAACTATGATTTTAAGCATTTAACTGTATCATAAATAATAAGCTTCAATGCTTGACAAGGAATGAATTGTTTCTGAGGTTGAACTATTAGCGTATATTATAGGTGTATTCCAGGTACTCTCGGAGCATAAATAATGAATTTGGTACTGGTAAACTGAAATAGATTGTATTTAAATCTTTTAAAAAATTTAAATTACTTTTAAAATTTTTAAATTACTGTTTTTATTAATTGTTTCACTGTAATTGAGTTAAATGAATTTCAAAAATATCTTAAGTAAACATCTTATTCTACATGGTTTAATTTTTGTTTGAAGAATCTTACTGGAGGTGTAAATGGTGGTGTTCATATGACTGACGTTACAAATGCTTCTCGGACTATGCTTATGAATATTCATTCTTTGAGATGGGATGATACATTGATTGAGTGCGTATAAATAATATTTCAGTTTTTAAAGACCTATTAATTTTAAATTTGGTATTCAGATAATTTAAGGTTGTAAATAAACTGAACATTAAATTTATAACCATAATTTTATTCTGTATTTAATCATTTGTAAATGATTCTAGATTTTTTGAAATACCTAAAGGAGTATTATTACCAGAAATACGAAGCTGTTCAGAAGTATTTGGTTGCTTAACTGATGGACCACTTGCGGAAAAACCAATATCAGGAGTAAGAATTTAATATTTTATTATGTATTCATAATTATTAAGCGTGTATTAGATTGCACATTTTAATTATAATTAATTACAGTGCATTGGTGATCAACAAGCTGCACTGATGGGTCAAATGTGTTTCTTAGCAGGTCAAGCAAAAAGTACATTTGGCACAGGCTGTTTTTTACTATACAACACTGGTCGTAAGGTGGGTTATGAAGTATTTTTGTTTTAACTAAAATTAAAAATCTTAACAGTTAAAAGTAATGAGTTATGTATTATCTATGTTTATTTTTCATTTTAGCCTGTGATCTCTAATCATGGCCTTTTGACTACAGTGGCTTACAAGATGGGTAAACATACTGACCCCATTTATGCTCTTGAAGGATCTGTGGCCGTCGCAGGATCTGCTACCAAATGGTTAAAAGAAAATCTGTGTATTATTGACAATTACAACAGTATATCATTAAAGGCTGATAGTGTAGAAAATTCAAATGGCATTTATTTTGTACCAGCTTTTTCTGGTTTATATGCCCCACATTGGAAAAGTGATGCTCGTGGGTAAGTGTTTAATTATTTTGAACATTATAAAAGTACATAGGTAATTTAGTTGTTATCTAAACAACAATATATTAGTAAATGTCGTACTATTCTAGAGAGTTTTAATGATGATGTTATTATATTATATGCTGTAACCAGGGGTGTGCCTAAAATAAATTTTCGGAGAATCAATATTTTTACTAGCACCTATTTCACTTGTATTTATTTTACTAGGTAATAATTTTGATATATACCATATTCATAGATATTCAATATAATTACATAGAACATGTATGTACTCGTACATGTGCAATCATGTATATAAGTAGATATATGATATTTGACATTTTTATTAATAATTATTATTATTGATAAATAATTATATAATAAAAATAAATAAAAAATAAAAAATAAATAATAATAAAAAAGATAAATAATAAAAAAAGCGGACATACTTCGCACGATGGGTGTACTTCGCACGACGGATGGTATTCTCTTGACGGGCGTATTAAATTTTAAAGAAACGATAAATCATTTCTTCAGTAAAACGATTCTGAACGAAGGAAG